>JAVJIF010007362.1:0-53906 GCA_038442645.1 Agave tequilana | reverse complement strand
TGCGGGTCGTGATCCTCAGGGAGGGACTGCGATGGAAGCGTTAAGCAAGTTATCTCTAAAGTTTTATTTTTATTAGTTAAGTTAGAAAGGAAGTGGTATTTACAATGGGTCGGCAAATAAAGAATTGGGAGAAGTTGTGATTTAATCTACAAAAAGAAAAGAAAAGAAAAGAAAAGAAAAGAATACTTACTTGAGTTTGGTTGAAGAAAAAAAACGTGAAAACCTTACATGTTCTACCTTGCTTAGGAGGCGTTCCACGCATAGATCATAAACTCGAACTCAATCCCTGTGCACATTATATCGTCAAGCATATCAAGAACGAAGTGATGCGTAGCTTGGAGGAGAACGTCCTCATGAACTATCGCTGGTTCTCACATAGCTTAGTTATACTTGCTTTTGGAATCCACTTGCATGTTCATCAACAACCACAAGAGATCACAGAGAAAAAGAAAGGAAAACAAAAAGAAAAATAAAATATCAGAACAATGAACAAAAGAAAAATAATTACCTTTATTGCTGAATACAAATGCAGAGAAGAGGAAGGGTACATCGGTGTCACGCTCAATATAAGCCTCTCTCTCTCTTGAAAATAAAAAGAAAAGAAAATCTAACCTAGAAACTAAAAACCCTAGCTTTTGGCCCTTGGCTCGCCTCTGGACGCTGGACGTTGCACTGCAGAGGGTATTTATAGGTGCAGAAGGCCGAAGAGTCCCGGATGAAGTAGCCCATGAAATCTGGTATCCAGATAAGATCAAAGTGCCGCGGAATCTTGGATTTTGCCGCGGATTTGCGGCATTTTTGTGGAATCTGGCCACGCGCTTTGGCGCGTGGCCTCACCTGGTCCGTCCATCTGGGCGCTTGCTTCTGGAAGTATGATCCTGGCTCTCCATATTGGGATTTCGAGATAACTTAGAAATCAAGTTACCTTGATCTCAATTATCCCAAATCTTTTATCCACGAATTTCCTTCTTATCTTTGGCTTTTATGCTCATCCTGCAAGAGTTTAGGGTTGGGTAGAATTCTATCCTTCCCTCATCTTTAATAATTGCAACTTTAGCCCTTGTATATTTGCACTTTGACAATTGATATTTGCACTTTTACACCTGGGCTTCAACTGTGGGCTTTTGGGCTTCATTAAGCTTTATTTATTATAAAAATAAGAATTCGAGGCCTGCACACAATAAATTACAAATTATTAATAAATGTGCAGAATTAAATGAATAAATATGAAAATGTGATGGTAAATATGATGATAAAAATGCACTTTTCACTACCAATCACACCCCCACACTTATCTTTTTGCTCGTCCTCGAGTAAAAACAAAGAAAAAGAAAAATTAATCTAACCTAACTCACTTTCGTAGGAATCACGGTTGCACTTAGCACGTGCAACAAGCCGTTAAACCTCTAGGTTACCCTAGAGGACGAGTGTTGTCTCGTGAGGGTTTTCAGCGGATTGCACCCACAAAATCCATAAAAAGGAAAATATTTGAATTATTATTTAAGAGACTAAGTAGTCTATAAGTTTTAGGATCCTCATTTTTATTCATTCTTTAAACTTAGTCTTAATAAAGTTAATTGTTTTCCATTTTAGGTAAGAATTAAAATTGAATTTCTAATATAGTCTTTTTCGTTACCAAAAATCATATGCATCCATATGTTTTTATTAGGAATTCCTTAACTTGGACTCTCATGCCTCTTTATATATTTTTTTTTTCTTCTTTTTTTTTATTTTTTTTAATATGTATAACGCATCTAATTTTCTTTCGTGTAGGCATCAAGGATTCTTGAGGCCCTCATACCTAACTAATTGATTATTAGATGTGTTAATACATATATTATATTTCTTAGTCTTCTTAGGCTTTCTAATCCACCCATGTAACGAACTTAAAGTCGATGACTCCCAAACCGGTTGGCTTTAGGGCACCAGGTGAGAAAACACCCCGCGGACTCAAATTCGAGTGAACTAGGCCCCAAAACTAAGGACTTTATTTTATTTACTCACCTTTAGGCATGAATAATTATGCTTCTTGAGGCACATGTATCAGCTTAATTGGTGATTTTTTTTTCTTTTTTTTTTTCTTTTTTTTTTTATGAGGCACAAGGTCTATGAGGCACAAGGTCTTTGTCTTAGAATCCTAGATATGCATTTGGTATGCACATTTCATTAAGGTAAAAATCAAGACTAATTATTTATTCAATTTCTCCTCCTATACCTAAAATTTAAACAATTTATTTATTTTGACCAAGTTTTTAGAAATCCTAATCATGATTTTCCTAATCCTTAAAACTAACTTAGATTTCTTTCAAAAAAATAAGTCAAAATACTGTCCTTTTTATAATAATTTTTTTTTAAATTTTTTTTTTTATTAGCAAATTTTTGTTAGTTTCTACTTATGTTAGTATGTTAGTAAAGCCCACGAAATCTGGTATCCAGATGAGATCAAAGTACCGCGGAATCTTGGATTTTGCCGCGGATTTGCGGCATTTTTTGTGGAATCTGGCCACGCGCTTTGGCGCGTGGCCTCACCTGGTCCGTCCATCTGGGCGCTTACTTCTTGAAGTATGATCTGTTGGCCCAATGGCCTTCCACTCTAGTTTTGATGATGATCAACACTCATGTAGTTATGTTTACTAATATTCTTGTGTTTCTAAGTTTCAGATCATTAACAGGATATTAGTTGGTGATTAGCTTCAACAAGATGATTAGAAGCTTATCATGGTGATTCCGGTGCCAAAGCTTAAAGATCATACCTTTGCACTTGGAGAATCACGGAGTTTGGACCGAGTCTACTTGAAGATGAAGATCGTCAAGAAGACTTAGGTATCTAGTTTAGAGTTTGTGTTTTAGATCCATATTTGTAAAGCTTAGTTTAGTTGATATGCTCAAGTGCACAAACACACACGTTTTATGTTTTGATATTTGGTTTCCATGAATAGTTTGATCAAAACAAGTTTTCAAGATTTATATGTATAGTAGATGTTTTCTATTTATACATACATGCTTAACTTATAGACAAACTTATTTTGACTATCCTATTCATGTTTGGAAAAATCTAGTATGATAAAATACAAGTTTTGTTTATGATAAAAATACAATAGTTGGTTTTTGGTATTTCTATCATGCATATCCTTTAAACCAAAACCTTGTTATATGCTAGATATCAAAAACATAGATATTTCATTATGATTGTGTAGTGGATCATATCCATACACACTATGCTTTAATAAGTTCAAAATATCTTGTTTTTGTATTTTGTGAAGTTATGGAAAAACAAGTTTTAGAAAAACATATTTTTAGAAAAACAGTTTTTATTGTGATTAAAACTATTTAGTGGATTTACTGTGAATTTATGGGATTTTTATTGAGTGAAAAGACCTATTTTCAAATCCCGCATCTGTGCAGATCTGCACTGTGCCTGTCAGGCCAGTACGGTCGACCGGACCGGTCGACCGCACCAAGTGGCCGGTCGACCGGGTCGGTCGACCGATGTGCACAGACGTGCACGCTGGCTACACATTGTAGTCGGTCGACCGGACCGGTCGACCGAGTTGAGAGTTCAACTCTCAGGATGTTTCGGTCGACCGGGCCGGTCGATCGCTAGTGCCCAACGGTCACTTTTCTGACCGTTGGCGGTCGACCGGCCGGTCGACCGGCAGTCTGTCAGGCTGCCACATCAGCCTAACGGCTAGTTTTTCCTAGGGGCTATATATACCCCATTTCTCCATTGTTTTGAACAAGATTTTTAGAGCTAAAAATTCCAGACTTTCTCTAGTGTTTAAAAGAGTTTTTAAAAGAGTTTTTAAGCCAAAAAGATTTCATCTTATTTGTTTTTGGGTTTTTGAAAAATCAAAGAAAGCTAGGGTTTTGGGAGATTGTTTTGTTTTTCATTTTCTATCATTTACAAGTGATTTCCCAAGTAGTTTTTCTTTGTTGCTGGTTTCCAAAAATACCTTGTTTCCACACTTGAGCTATCACCTATCCTAAACTATTAGGATCTTTGTTTTGTGGAAAAAGAAAGAAAGATTGTGTTTGTGGTCTTTGTAACCACTTATTGTAAACCCTCCTTGCTTTTGTGAATCCCTCTTTGGTAGAGGTGATCGGAGTGGTATTGGTTTGGATTCCTCTTTGGTAGAGGTGATTGTGTTTGTTGTGAGCCTCTTCGGTAGAGGTTGTTGTTGTTATTGTTTGTTGTAGTTGGCTACGGGCCGTATCCCTCTTCGGTAGAGGTGGATTGTGGTTGTATAGCCTCGGTGGCTTTGTAAGGTTGAGAGGAGTTTGGTACTCCTATAGTGGATTGGGAAATCCTACACGGTGGTGTAGGCGGGGATGTAGAGTTGGGTACTCGAACCTCGAAACAAATCTTTGTGTTAGCGTTTGATCCATTGTCTCTCTAACCCTTACTCTCTTTACTTTGTGCAAAGTATCATATCATATCATATTTGCTTGTGTTGTGCATATTTCATATTGCCTTGCATTTATTCATATTGCTATTCATTCTTATATGCTTGGCTTGATTGTGTGTATTTTATATTGCTTGGATTGCTTGTGTGTGTGTGCCTAACTTATACTCATCCAACAAGAGCTTCACATAGCACCTCAACCCATTTCAAGGGAATCAAGGGGAGTTAGTCCAGAGCCTCGCAAGGGGAATTCGGCTACACTTATTATATTGTATTAGTTTGTGCATAATTTGCATTAGCTTCCGCATTTAGCGCATTTAGTTTGCATTTAGTTTCCTAGATTAGCATTCACACCTATTCACCCTCCCTCTAGGTGTTTTTTCATGATCCTGGCTCTCCATATTGGGATTTCGAGATAACTTAGAAATCAAGTTACCTTGATCTCAATTATCCCAAATCTTTTATCCACAAATTTCCTTCTTATCTTTGGCTTTTATGCTCATCCTGCAAGAGTTTAGGGTTGGGTAGAATTCTATCCTTCCCTCATCTTTAATAATTGCAACTTTAGCCCTTGTATATTTGCACTTTGACAATTGATATTTGCACTTTTACACCTAGGCTTCAACTGTGGGCTTTTGGGCTTCATTAAGCTTTATTTATTATAAAAATAAGAATTCGAGGCCTGCACACAATAAATTACAAATTATTAATAAATGTGCAGAATTAAATGAATAAATATGAAAATGTGATGGTAAATATGATGATAAAAATGCACTTTTCACTACCAATCAACGCCATTTCTCTACGCCATGATGAGGGCACTGAGCTAGGAGATCTTTGAATTGCTCAAAGTATCTCCAAAATGGTTCGCTCGGTTCTTGCCTAAACTGCATGATGTTCTTCCTAATGAGGGCAGTTTTGTGAATTGGGTAGAATTTCTTCAAGAAGGCCTTGACGAAATCATCCCAAGTCATGACTGAATCTGCTGCCAAGCTGTACAACCACTTCTTAGCTAGGTCCTTTAGGGAAAAAGGGATGAAACGTAACCTAACGGCATCGTCTCCTAGCTGAGGTATACGCATCATGAGGCATACTTCTTCAAATTCCCTAACAAAGAAGTATGCGTCCTCTGATTCTAAACCATGAAATTTGGGAAGATTGTTGATGAATTGAGGTTTTAACTCAAAGTTATTTCCGTTGGCTTCATGAAGTTTTATGCAAGATGGAAGTGAAGTTCTGATCGGGTAAAATCTATCCTGAAGTGACGCCATCACCGATTCTGGATGCAAGGGTAGAGAACTGTTTCTTGTTAATCTGAAAGTTGACGGATCTCTCACCCACTCTTGCATGCAGCACACCACAAATAACGTGAAGACAACAAACAATCGAAAAAGAACAAAAAAGCAAACAAAAGAAAGAAAAATAACCACAAGCCTTAGTCTAAGGTACCTGGACCGAGACGACTCCTAACTGGTCGATTCTCCGGGGAAGGTTGTTGCAGGAACTCGACTACAAGCTAATCGGCCAGGAAAGGGCAAAGCTCGGGGGGAGGTATCCGGGCGGAGCCACGGGCCTAATTACGCCAAACCACAGAGCTTTTGAGGCTTTACCTCTCAATCACTTTCCTTAGACACCGGTTTTGCAGGAGTATAGTTCTTGCAATTTCCAACCTCGGTTAATCTCTTAGCGAGTCTGATATGTCCCTAGGGCCAACGTCTATTGATTTTTAGTTAAGGCTTGGGAAAATGTGAGTGCACTTGGAGATGATTTTTGGGCTAAGGAAGGGTGATGAAATCCCCACCTTATCTTGTTTATTTGGGTTTTGCCCTTAAAGTCAATTGTACAAGTGTACAGTTTATTCACAACAAGGTAACACTCAAAGCGGTAAATCACTTCAAAATATTGGTCCTATTCTATATGAATGCACACGTACCTTTTCTCCAGCACTCTTCAACAGAAATTGAAATGAATTGAAATAGACACGCGCCCTAAATGCAAAAGTCTAATCCAAATTTCAATTAAGCAACAAGTGAATTTCTGTTGAGTTTATTATACATGCATAAAGGTGAAGCATCCAAGGAAACTAAAAATTTAGAAAGCAATTTTTTTTTAGCGGTTTTCGGCAACCCTGCAAACGAGTTTGTTAGTACTTCAATCGGAAAAACTCGCTTTTATACGAATTTTTCCGAGGGCAAATGAATCCTCGCGCAATGTCCTTGGCCACCTCCTTCGCTTCCCGTGGTAGTGAGCTCCTTGGTACTTCTCCTACACACAAAAACAAAGAACAATCTTTAGTATTGAACAACAAAGCCGTTCCCTCTCTGGCAACGGCGCCAAAATTTGATCGGCAAAAAGCAAGCACTAAAATAAGAGAAGGAAGTGTGGGTTGATGTTACTGCTTTTGCGATTCTTCCGTAGTAGCGAAGTGGCTATACGGGTCGTATCCACAAGGAGAGAGAGCGATGGAAGCTTGATGCGGCTTCAAAGTTCAAGAAGAAAGAAAGTTCTTGTTTCCAAATAAAGAATTGAAAAGTGAAAACAAGTTGTTTTTAAGAATTGTTGGAAAAATATTTTAGTGGTTTGTAAAAATGGATTTTTTTCTTAGTTGTAAAAAATGCATGGCTAACTTTCTACTAAGTGCTCCCACTAATTTCTAACTTTTGAAAGATAGCCTCACGATGGATCATAGGAGAACACAACCCTTGTGCATTGGAACTATTCACGTAGAAATCGAGTGAGAGTTCTTCCTATAACTTTGCTTTACACGGTAAAAACTCGGACATTCCCATATCAAGATCCAATAGAAGGCGAGAATACGGGAAGACACGAGTGCACTAATGGTATCGGCAAAGTTAAAAGGAAAGTCTCTAACTTACAACAACAAGCAAAGTACAAAACCCATAGATCATCAAAAAACCATTTAAGTATGAAATATAAGAAGGTAAATACTTGTAGGTAAGTTAGAGTTAGAACCCTCATCTTAAGATGCCATAGCTCTCGTTTGCACAAGGCTTGTTTGACATTATTGACTCATACGGGTTATCAATCAAGTAGTTAGAGATTAGCGGGTTAGTAGTTAGTTAGCCATGCTATGGAAAAGTTAGTTAGCCATAAAAGTAAAAGAAACAACAAAGGAAAAGAAGTGGAGAGGAAGGGAGTTACACTACAACAAGAAACAACAAAAGGAAGAAGTAAAGAGCAATGAGTTTACACTACAACAATGAAGTAAAAGCAAAGGAAAGCACAAGTAAATTGAAAGAAGGAAGAGAAGTAGTACTTGTATTAGCTTGTCACCCTTCAAATACAACACTTACACACTCTCTCTCTTTCACTCTAATGGCTAAAACAACAATTAGAAGAACAACAACAACTACTACAAACCTAAAAATAAGATTACAAAAACTTGCTAAAGCTCTGGATCTGCTCAAACTGAAGACCCCTGGGGGTATTTATAGGCACCAGGGGAAAGGGGGCCACGTGAACGGCACGTGGCCCAAAGCGCAGGCGCGCGCGCCCCCAAAAGGCCGCAGAAACGCGGCCTGGGCCGCGTTTCCACGACCCTACCAGGGCGGCGCGCGCTGGCTTCGGGCAGCGCGTCGCCCAGACTGTCTTCTGATGCCTTGATCTTCTGGATTTGCGATTTGATACCCTGGGTTGACAAAATGTTCACCCTAAAGTCAATGGCTACTTTGTAGGTTTTCAATCACCAATTAAATGGTGATTTAGGTCTTCTTCTTCATTTACACACCATGGACCTAGGATCAGGCAAGGAAGGTTTTATTAGCAAAATTTTACATGAAATAAATATGAGAATGTGATGAAAATTATGCAAAATTAGAGACTAATCAGGAATTTCACGGCATTTTCTGTAAATAGGCGAGTGTTCTCGCTTTCATTCTGGGTATCCCCGCTTCGTCGGGATGATTTGTATTTATAAAATTGTACAGATACTATATTGGGGGTTTTGTATTTGTACCGGTGATTCCATGGACTTGAATTGTATCGGTGAGGTGTACCATATTTGGTATAGGAAAAGTTTGTAATAATATATATATGTTTCAGCGTATGGTATTAACTCTTATGTAGGTACTCCATATCCTCCAGGCTTAATGCTCTGCAGTTTTACTATAACCTTTGGATTTAACCTCTCTGATATTTTTAAAGTCCTCTGGACTTTCTATATGCTACCCTGATAGGCGGACCTAGCGTCAGCTTTACCACTAACTCTGTTCGAGCGTAGTAGCCCTGTGAGCACGACTGTGCCGTGAGCGATAATATGGCGTTCATACGTGTAACTCCCGATCCGGCGGGTACGGAAACGTTACTGCGACGTATATACGCAGGTCAGAAATACCCTCACGTATATACGCTAAGCATCAGTACAGGCAAGAATCAGAGTACGGAAGCACATGGTGCATTATACATTCCAACGCATGAGTACAATTACAAAGTTATCACAGGAAGTGACCTAATATTAAAAGAATATTACATCACCAATTAGGCGCGAATGCGAGAATAATAGGAGATGTACAAGTATGAATAGTACAAAAGGAGGCTCCGAGCCATAACAGGAAAACTCTAGAGCTAAGCAAGGGGGCCTGAAAGGATGGGGCTCTGGACGGTCTGCTATGTTTGTTCTCTGTTGGTGGGAAGAAGTTGAAGGAAATAATGAATGAGAGAGAAGAAGAAAATGGGGGGTGTATATATAAAGGAAGAGTTGATTATTACAAGTTTGCCATTCCATTAAATGAGAGCTGCGTCTCCTTCAAAAAAAAGGGTTGCGTCTTATTAAATGAAAACTCGCATCTGGCAATTGCCCAGACGCAGGGATGAAACTTGCGTCCAGGGGAAAACGCGAATGTTGCGTTTAACAAAAAGGACAAAAGTCATGATGACTTGATTAGAGTTGATCTGAAGTGTATAAAATGCAGAACGAAAATGAATCTCTACATTAAAGACCAGATCTACGTCTAGTGATCCTCGCATCTGAGGAGGAGAGAGAAAAATGGGAAAAGATATAAATACCTGGGTAAAATTCCGGTATCTGAGAAAACACCGAAAACTCTAAAAAAACCCAAAAAATGAAGTAACTCGGAAAGCTTTTCAAAAATTCTCAAAAATAATAAATATTATTTTAAGATGTTTGGTAAAATTTGTTTTCAGAAATTCAATTTTATTTTTAAAATAAAAACCTTAAATTCAACCGTCGATACCGGTCTACACCGGGTCGGCCGGATTTTGATAAATCTGAAAAATCTCAGAAAATGCATGAAAGGAGAAAATATAATCTAAGAAGTAATATGAAAGCGGAATTCAGAAATTTGATTCTAATTGTAAACTAAAATTCCTTGAATCAACCAGCGATACTAGCCGACACCAAATCCACTGGAATTTCGATAAATTCAGAAAAATCCTAGAAAAAGTATTTAAATAGAAAATGTGATTTTAAGAAATTATGAGAAAGCCATTTTTAGAATTTCAACTCCGTTTATAAATTAAAAATCTGAGAATCGAGCAGCGGCATTGGTCGACCCCGGTTTTTGAGATTTCCAATTTAATTCAGGAAAATTCTAAAAAATCATAAAATATCTAAAATATCGGAAAACAATGTTCAAAACTGAAAACGGTCAAATCGGAATAGCGAAAAGACCAAATTGAGCAATACACTAGGATCGGGTCCTCGGTTCAGACTAGGGCTGACTCCGAGTCCACGAATCCGGATCCAAGGTAAAACGATCATATAAATAATCCATAACGCAAAACAAATACTGGAAGCAAATCAAAAAATACGATTAGAAAATATGAATACGCAACTAAGTACGTATTCCGGGAGCGGGGTGTTACAATACGCATGCTGCGACACATGCGTTTAGCTATGCTGCGAGCGATAACCACGCCAAGCGTGATAGCATTTAATATTGTACATTAGCTTCTCTCCGGCTTGTTTAACTTCGCTTGGATAATCGCTTGCTTGATTACTCGCTTTCTTACTCGATATCTCAATTAACTCTTTTATTTATGGTTGTGAACAGTTTGAACCATTTACTTATACTATTTTTCAAAACTGTATCATTTTCCTATATTCATACCGATCCCCTGTATCGGTATTGTCTTCCTGTATTGTTCTATATGATAGTGATATCTATTAAGCTTATTACTTGACATGTTACCACTTGACACCTGACTCCTGCATGCTATCACCTAACACCTATTTGATATCACTTATCACCTGCCACCTAATACATGACTGCTTGACTTGTGATTATCATATTTTGGGAATTCTGTCTTGCTATCCTATATTACATATATAGTGACATTATTTCTAGTACTTATGTATAACTCTTGAACCTGTCCTACTTCTGCTATTACTGTAATATGATAACTATATAATAATAAACTATAAAAAGAATAACTTACATTGAGTAAGGAGAATACTGATGGACTCCAGGTGGTGAATATGTTTACAGTGATATTAGGTTTATTGTGCAACTCAAACTTCCGGTTCTACCTGAGGGCCTCCAGGTATTCTGAGGGGAGCACTGACTCCATACCTCCTGATACATTCTTGAATGGGCATAATATAAGACCCACCTCCTGTTTGCCAAGCGGCAGGTTCCGGGTCAACTCCAGAACATCCTGGGTCGTGGTCCCGGGTATGTACAGGACCCACTGTAAACATGACTTATTGTTTCATCACTAGTTTTCAATAACAATTACCTCGACTTACTCATGTATAGATGTATGTGTGTTGGGACGCTATGGCACATACCTAGATATATATGTTAGACAAGTAATAATAATAAGATGCTAATTAATAATTCGTTGTGTTATTTTACAATTCGAGTTGTATACATTCAGATTACGATAACGTGAGGTATATGGTATATAGATAAGGGTTTCCTTGTTTGGGTTATTCATTTGACGTACTTATCTCATGAAGCCGTAATCTGGGTTATACCGTTGATTTTGTCGTTTTGCTTTCATCGGATTTTTATTCAAATTTTTGGTTTTTTTATTATTATTATATTATATATTCCTAGTTTTACCACGTGTGTACTACTCTACTGATCTCCTACAGTTATCATATTGTGCACGACCTGTCTCTTGCCTGATAATACACTTATATTACTGTGCCAATCTCCTGACTTACTTATTCTTGGTTTTATATAGATTCTTTAGTTACTGTATAATTGATGCTTCCTAATTATTCATACTGTTCCATTTAGCTGTTATTGTGGAAATCTCAAATTGTGCGTACTCAGTCGATGGAGACATGAGGTGTATGGTATATAAATGAGGGTTTTCTAGAATGAATTATTCCCTCGAGGTATCAATCTCATGAAACTATCTACTGAGCCCGTACAACTGGTTTTGTCGCTTTTGTACATCTCATCACTTGATGTATCTTTTATGTTCGGGTGTGTATGCTCACGACAGTTTGTTGGCCCAATAGCCTTCCACTCTAGTTTTGATGATGATCAACACTCATGTAGTTATGTTTACTAATATTCTTGTGTTTCTAAGTTTCAGATCATTAGCAAGATATTAGTTTGGGAGATAGCTTCAACAAGGTGTTTGGAAGCTTATCATGGTGATTCCGGTGCCAAAGCTTAAAGATCATACCCTTTGCACTCCGTGGATCGCGTTTGGGAGCAAGTCTACTTGAAGATGGAGATCATCAAGAGAAGACTTAGGTATCCTAGTTTAGTTTAGTGTGTTTTAGATCCATTTGTAAAGCTTAGTTTAGTTGATATGCTCAAGTGCACAAACACACACGTTTTATGTTTTAATGTGTGATTTTATGAATAGTTGGATCAAAACAAGTTTTCATGATTTATATGTATAGTAGATGTTTTCTAGTTATACATACATGCTTAACTTATAGACAAACTTATTTTGACATTCCTATTCATGTTTTGGAAAAATCTAGTTTGATAAAAATACAAGTTTTATTTATGATAAAATTGGCAAGACACAAAAATGAATTGATATGATTGATATATGTCTTGAAATTTTTATCACAAGTTTAGTTTTCAAGTAAAATGATAAAACATATTTTTGTGGATTTTTTAGAAGTGTTAAAAGATTTTTTACAAATTTTCTATCTCAAAAATCTGCCCAGAAAAACTGTATTTCAGGCAGACCGGTCGACCGGGACAGTCGACCGGCTGCTGTGTCCGGATATGCACAGGCTGTGCATATCCGTCGGTCGACCGGGTCACGGACCCAGTCGACCGATATAGAGAGTCTGCTCTCTGTATCTTTTCGGTCGACTGGGTCGGTCGACCGATAGAAGGAAACTGTGTTTCCTCCTTGTTGGTCGGTCGACTGGCAGTCAACCGAAGCCCCAACGGTCATATTTTCGACCGTTGCCGGTCGACCGGGCCGGTCGACCGGTGGCTGTCAAAATTGCCACATCAGCCTAACGGCTAGTTTTCTGGTTTGGCCTATATATACCCTATTCATTTGGGATTTTGGCTAAGGTTTTTAAGAGAAAAATTTCTGGTTTTCAGCAGAGTTTAAAAGAGTTTTAAAAAGAGTTTTAGTGCTTTTAACTTCTCATCTTTATTGATTTGGGTTTTGGAAAAATCAAAGAAATTGGAATTGGGATTTTTGTATTGGCATTCATTCTCTATCTTTTACAAGAAATTTCCCAAGTGTTTTTCTTTGTTGCTTGTTTTCCAAAACACCTAGTTTCCACACTTGAGCTATCTTCTATCCTAAACTATTAGGATCTTTGTTTTTGTGGAAAAGAAAGAAAAGAGAAAGAAAAGAGAGTTTGTGGTTTTGGAACCACTTGTTGTAAACACCCTTTTATTTGTGAATCCCTCTTCGGTAGAGGTGATCGGGTGATTGGTTTGTGAGCCTCTTAAGGAGAGGCATTTGTTGTGGTTGGCTACGGGCCGTATCCCTCTTCGGTAGAGGTGGATTGTGTGTTGTATTGCCTCGGTGGCATTGTAAGTTGAGAGAGGAGTTAAGGGCTCCTATAGTGGATTAGAAATCCTACACGGTGGTGTAGGCGGGGATGTAGAGCTAGGGGCTCGAACCTCGAATCATATCCTTGTGTTTGCGTTTGTCAAATATCTCTAACTCTCTCTCTTTACATTTGTGCAAGCATTCATTTCTTACAAGCATCATTCATTTCATACTTATTATATACTTGCTTGTGTTGCCTTGCATCTTTATATTGCAATTCATTATTATATGCTTGGCTTGATTGTGTGTGCTTGATATTGCTATATCCTTGGTTGCTTGGATTGGTTGTGTGTGTGTTTCATCATAGCATTTCATTCTTTACTTGTTCGATCATATCTCATACAACACGATTGCATTGCGCACCTCTAACCCATTTAAGGGGAATTGGGAGGAAGGAGTTCAGAACCTCGCAAGGGGTATTCGGCTCTTAGTCGTGTTTTGAGAGATCGTTGCATCACTCACTTAAGTAAAATTTGAAAAGAGCATTAGATTAGCAATTACACCTATTCACCCCCCCTCTAGGTGTATTTCAATTGGTATCAGAGCTAGTGCTCCTGATATTAGGCTTAACATCCTAGGAGTGATCCATTTGCTTGCTAATCTCTTGTTTGCATAATACTTGTTTGCATACATATAGTTTACCATGGACTTCATGACCCCACCTATGTATGATGCTTCCAACATTCTTGTTTGGAAGACTAGGATGTCCATTTACCTACAAACCCTAGGTTTACATGTTTATCTTGCGGCTACCAAGAAATGCTATCTTGGTAACCTCATTCATATAAGGGCCAATGCACAAGCCCTAGAGGCTATTAGAAACACATTGCCTAAAGATTATCTTTTACATGTTTCTAATATTGATTCCGCTTTTGTAGTGTGGAATTTATTGACAACCACAACCGCTACCTCCGGGCTTCAAGAACAAATCCAAAAGGAAGAGGAATCTAGTGGAGAGTCCGAATCTCAATGCTACATGGTCCAAGGGAATGACTCCCTTGAGGTACAATCGGAAACTCAACTAGATAGTAATGATTGTGCTAGTTCTTCAAATGATTTTGTTGATCCCCATGCTTTAAATGAAGAACTATCTATTGTTTGTGAAAAACTAATAGAAAAATATAACTTGTTGAAAAAGAAGAGTCTAGGCATTAATAATGAAAATAAAAATTTGATTGCTAGACTTGATGTTGTTTTGCAAGAGAAGGATGAGATTGCTAATGAAAGGGACTCATTAAAATCTCAACTTAATCTTGCTTTAAATGAAAATAAAATTTTGAAAAATAAAAATGATTGTGAAGATGTTTTGAAGAAAAATGATTCTTTAACTTCAAAACTTGATTTTGTTTTAAAAAGTAACCATTCTTTGAAAAATGAAATTGAATTTATTTCAAAAGAATTAGAAATTTGTTTAAAGAAAAATATTGCTTTGAAAAATAATATGGATGCACATGTTTGCCATGCTAGGGTAGTTTCACCTAGAACACCTATTGCATGCCACACTTCTTCTTTGATTAACAATGATATATCCATGCTTAAGAAGAAGGTTGATTGTTTAGGCTCCACTATGAGCCAATGTGCCATGAACCACACTCGCTTGGAAACCTTGGTTCGTATGAAACAAGTTCCAACTTTTATGCATGCACACCCTCCACGGCATACACATGCTCCTCACGGACACCATCAACACATGTATGCTCATGTGTACACATGTACACATTGTGGTCGTAATGGCCACCTTGCTAAATTTTGCTTTGATAGATTAAATAATGTAAATTTAGCAAATAAGTTTGTTTGGGTTAGAGAAGGGACTAACCCCCATGGACCCAAGAAGGTATGGGTACCAAAGACCACCCCTCCAATTTTTGATGTAGGTGTGGGGTCTCACATGACGTGAGAGTGTTGACACCTTGGAGTGGATGCGTTCCGGACTTAAAGGAAATCATATGGATGCATCACTTTCAAGGGAAGAGTTGGTGGGAGGACCACCTTATTTTGGAGAATTAGAGAAGTGCCCTCATCGGTTTTGGTATAAATCTCTAACTCTCATATTATATGTTTACATGCTTTTATGATTCATTATTTATAGCATGTCTCATTTGTTTAAGCATATTTTTGATGTCTTTGGATTAGTGTGTAAATTCCATGATTATTAGATCCATGACATACATGTATAGTATTTGAGACACATATGCTCACTTGAATTCATATTTAGTGTTCTCACCGTTTGTTTAGCTATAATGTACATCATGAATCTAATACATGTGAATTTACATAGTAATCATGTTTTAGTTTTATCATGATGTTCTTTTATGATTGTTTTAATGTTTCATGTGGTGATAACATGTTTAAATGTAGATTTTATCAAAACTTGCATTATACTTGTGCAAATAGTGAACTACAATTGTTTCTTATATGCTTGTTCTTCATGCTCACTTGTATTCACTATATGCACACGTATGAGCTAAGTTTTGATGATTCGTTCATTTGCACTTGTTATGTCCATTTGCATGTTTATGTATTTTAGAATTCAAATAAAATAATTTTTGATGAATCTTATATGTGTTTTATTTAAAAATATGGTATTCATGTTTGTTTTAATGCTTCATGACTTGATTACATGTTTAGATGTTAGTTTTCATTAAGACTAGTTGTATACTTGTACATATAATGGGAAACAAATTAATCTTTATATATGTTTGAGCTTGAATGCATATTTGTACCCATTAGATGTGCTAGTATAGTCTAGTTTTGATGATCCATACATTTTAGACTTGTATTCATATTTTTGGATTTATAAGAGTTTTTATTTCATGTATATGTTCATTTTGCCAAAACATTAAGATATACATGTATACCTCTTGAGTCATTTGCCTTCAATGCAAAATCTATTTATGGACTCAATTGTGTTTAGGGATATGTATGTATACTTAGTGTAGTGACAATTCATACATATACCTTGTAATGAAATTGATTTTGGATGAAAATTTAGTTTTTCATGTTTCATGTATTTAAGTTTTACTTCATGTATATGTCCA
Source organism: Agave tequilana (assembly GCA_038442645.1). Lineage (NCBI taxonomy): Eukaryota > Viridiplantae > Streptophyta > Magnoliopsida > Asparagales > Asparagaceae > Agave > Agave tequilana. The sequence continues at coordinate 37,489 of JAVJIF010007362.1, read as the reverse complement.
TCTAGTTCAAACTAATCCTATACATATACATTCCTTTTTGAGCCACGTGCCTTCATGCATATACCTTGTGGACTCGTTGTATTTTGGATATGTATGTATACCTTAGTTTATACTAGCCATACATATGCCTTGAAGATTAAGTAGTTCTATGATCTTTTGTTTTAGATAAGTATTATTGTTTAAAGGAATTAAAAGAGCTTAATGAAATATTTTTCATAATTGATTTTCACATGTTAGTTATACACTCGTAATTACTACCTTACTCATGTTTTGTTTCTCATGAGTTGTGCTTTATTGATTAGAGTGAATGATTATTATGTGATTTTCATTTCTATGAAAAATAATCTTGTTTTATTCCTTGCTTGAAGGATTTCGTACTAGTTTACAAAACTTTCCATTTTTAACTAGTTCGAATTCTTCTTTGTAATATGAGATATACCATGCTTGTTATTTCAATTGGTATCATTGAACTCTTTCAATTGGTGTCAATTTTGATCTTCTTGTATACTCATATAAGTTTTGTATATGTATGCTTACTCTTTCAAGAATATCAATGTCAATCGGTATCTAATTTTCATACATATATTTTTGTTTATGCTAGTGCTTGAGTTTCAATTGTGTTTAAATTGATTACTTTAAATTGGTATCAAGACTATGCATTATTTTAGTTGGTATTTCATAAAGGGGGAGAAAATTTGATGTTGTCTTTTCAATTGGGATTTGACTCTCACTCCCTTGCTTTATGTTAAAATTGAAACTATATTTTAACATTATTGATCTCAAAAGTTTTCAAATTGGTATCAGGTGTTTAAAAGAACATATTTCTCTTAATGATGTCAAGATGTTTATGTTGAGTATTTTTAATTGGTATTTCAAAATTTTGTTTTTATGAAAGTTTCAATAGTTTTGACTTACATTGCCTATATGTGTATAGATTCATGTTGAGTGTATCCTATATTGAGGAGCTTGACAACTCTTCTTTATGAGATACACGTGTGTAAGGAGAGCTTCACATCTCCTTTTATGCATTACGTATTTTGTGTTATGTGAATTAGGGCGTGTCTTCCTTTCTTCATGTAATTCATATATGTAGGGAAGCTAACTTAACGTCTTCCTCTTCATGAATGTCTATCTCACATACGATTTATTGATCCATGTTGAATTTCTATTGGTATCTAGATGCACTTCATTGACATTTTTTTAATCGATATCAATGTTTTGATGTTTAACCCTTTATTGGTTCTTGATTTAGAACAAAAAGGGGGAGAATAATTTGTTTTTATAATTTTACCCCTTTATTGATGATTGACAAAAAGGGGGAGAAGAATTTGGCTTTTGGCTTTTATATGCATGTATTTGTTTTAATAAGTTTTATTAAGAATGTGTTGTTTATGTTATTGGTATCTAGAGCTTAGAGTTTGTCTTACTTCATTGGTATCTAGAGCTATAACATGTTTATATGTTTAATATTGTTTATTTTGTTTATGCATGAGTTAAGGGGGAGCTTCTTTGAAGCTTAACTTTAATCCATGCATATATAACTCCATGAGTTTTGTCATCATCAAAAAGGGGGAGATTGTTGGCCCAATAGCCTTCCACTCTAGTTTTGATGATGATCAACACTCATGTAGTTATGTTTACTAATATTCTTGTGTTTCTAAGTTTCAGATCATTAGCAAGATATTAGTTTGGGAGATAGCTTCAACAAGGTGTTTGGAAGCTTATCATGGTGATTCCGGTGCCAAAGCTTAAAGATCATACCCTTTGCACTCCGTGGATCGCGTTTGGGAGCAAGTCTACTTGAAGATGGAGATCATCAAGAGAAGACTTAGGTATCCTAGTTTAGTTTAGTGTGTTTTAGATCCATTTGTAAAGCTTAGTTTAGTTGATATGCTCAAGTGCACAAACACACACGTTTTATGTTTTAATGTGTGATTTTATGAATAGTTGGATCAAAACAAGTTTTCATGATTTATATGTATAGTAGATGTTTTCTAGTTATACATACATGCTTAACTTATAGACAAACTTATTTTGACATTCCTATTCATGTTTTGGAAAAATCTAGTTTGATAAAAATACAAGTTTTATTTATGATAAAATTGGCAAGACACAAAAATGAATTGATATGATTGATATATGTCTTGAAATTTTTATCACAAGTTTAGTTTTCAAGTAAAATGATAAAACATATTTTTGTGGATTTTTAGAAGTGTTAAAAGATTTTTTACAAATTTTCTATCTCAAAAATCTGCCCAGAAAAACTGTATTTCAGGCAGACCGGTCGACCGGGACAGTCGACCGGCTGCTGTGTCCGGATATGCACAGGCTGTGCATATCCGTCGGTCGACCGGGTCACGGACCCAGTCGACCGATATAGAGAGTCTGCTCTCTGTATCTTTTCGGTCGACTGGGTCGGTCGACCGATAGAAGGAAACTGTGTTTCCTCCTTGTTGGTCGGTCGACTGGCAGTCGACCGAAGCCCCAACGGTCATATTTTCGACCGTTGCCGGTCGACCGGGCCGGTCGACCGGTGGCTGTCAAAATTGCCACATCAGCCTAACGGCTAGTTTTCTGGTTTGGCCTATATATACCCTATTCATTTGGGATTTTGGCTAAGGTTTTTAAGAGAAAAATTTCTGGTTTTCAGCAGAGTTTAAAAGAGTTTTAAAAAGAGTTTTAGTGCTTTTAACTTCTCATCTTTATTGATTTGGGTTTTGGAAAAATCAAAGAAATTGGAATTTGGGATTTTTGTATTGGCATTCATTCTCTATCTTTTACAAGAAATTTCCCAAGTGTTTTTCTTTGTTGCTTGTTTTCCAAAACACCTAGTTTCCACACTTGAGCTATCTTCTATCCTAAACTATTAGGATCTTTGTTTTTGTGGAAAAGAAAGAAAAGAGAAAGAAAAGAGAGTTTGTGGTTTTGGAACCACTTGTTGTAAACACCCTTTTATTTGTGAATCCCTCTTCGGTAGAGGTGATCGGGTGATTGGTTTGTGAGCCTCTTAAGGAGAGGCATTTGTTGTGGTTGGCTACGGGCCGTATCCCTCTTCGGTAGAGGTGGATTGTGTGTTGTATTGCCTCGGTGGCATTGTAAGTTGAGAGAGGAGTTAAGGGCTCCTATAGTGGATTAGAAATCCTACACGGTGGTGTAGGCGGGGATGTAGAGCTAGGGGCTCGAACCTCGAATCATATCCTTGTGTTTGCGTTTGTCAAATATCTCTAACTCTCTCTCTTTACATTTGTGCAAGCATTCATTTCTTACAAGCATCATTCATTTCATACTTATTATATACTTGCTTGTGTTGCCTTGCATCTTTATATTGCAATTCATTATTATATGCTTGGCTTGATTGTGTGTGCTTGATATTGCTATATCCTTGGTTGCTTGGATTGGTTGTGTGTGTGTTTCATCATAGCATTTCATTCTTTACTTGTTCGATCATATCTCATACAACACGATTGCATTGCGCACCTCTAACCCATTTAAGGGGAATTGGGAGGAAGGAGTTCAGAACCTCGCAAGGGGTATTCGGCTCTTAGTCGTGTTTTGAGAGATCGTTGCATCACTCACTTAAGTAAATTTGAAAAGAGCATTAGATTAGCAATTACACCTATTCACCCCCCCTCTAGGTGTATTTCAAGGTTTTCAAAGTATGCTTTTTGTTCGGATTCATCGATACACGTGTTCTTGTTCCTGCACACCATTTGGTATTCATCATGTCACTCGTTGGGGAGTTCTGACTCCCCTGGATCTGCATGTCCAGATCCTGGAGCATGTGAATTCTCCCGGTTGCTAATCAAAGTAGCGCAGTGGAAGCGTGGATCATCAGCAGACCGTCTAGAGTCCTTTTCTTTCAGCCCCCCTGCTTAACTCTCAAGTTTTTCTCTTGTTGCTCCTGAGCATCTTTTGTACTATTTATTATTGTATATCTCTTTTTATTCTTACATTTGCACCTATCGATGATGTAATGTTCTTGTAATATTATATCACATCCTATGATAACTTTGTAATTATACTCATAGGTTTGAATGTATAATGCAACATGTACTTTCACACTCTGATTCTTACCTGTACTGATGCTTAGCGTATATATGTGAGGGTACTTCTGACCTACGTGTATATATCGCAGTAACGTCTCTGTACCCACGGGATCGGGGTTTTACAGATTGGAATGGCAGTGTACCAAGGACGCGATGTCCCCCACGAACCCTAGAGGTACCCCCCCACCATGTATGTGGTATGGTACTATAGCTTCGTGTGGTATTTATCTTCACACACAATATGCGCATCGGGTAACAAGAATAATGAGTCAGGTCAATAATAGTGTCTATAACAGGTGCACTATAGACACAATGTGGGGCCTAGAGGTACCCCACCACGTGTGTGGTGTGATACTTTACTTCACACACTGTTCCATCGTGTCCAAGTTGCAGGAGTGTCACGTGATGGGATGCAGGTAACTAGTCAGGTGTCGTGGTACCGAAAGGAGTACAATAATATAAACGTACAAGTATACACAGACTTACAACATCAAGCAAGTAACCGATCACGCAAGCCAGTACATGAAAATAATGTAAAGAAATATTTCAAACTTTTCACAACCTTCAAAACAATAATAATTAATTATACTAAAATATCCAGATAGGGCTACTTAAACTAGAGTGAAGCTAGGCCGTGTCAGCATAACGTTCGACCCACGGCGGAGCTTGGCCCCTGGTGAAGTTAGCGTGCAGCTCAAGATGCTAACGCACTTGGCAAGGCTAACACTCACAACGAAACAAGCGTATGAAAACTCTGTTACTCACGGCGAAGCCACACTCGCGGTGAAGCTAGACGCTCACGGCGAAGCGACTGTATGAATGCTATGCTGACGCACGTGGTGAAGCCACACTAGCGATGAAACTAAACACACACGGTGATGTGGCGTATGAATGCCTTGCTAATGCATGTGGCGAAGCTACACTCGGGCGAGTTTAGCTATAAAGTGTTGAGCGCTAAGCATGCCTCCTGGCGGAGCTAGTAGAATCCAAAGGTTAAGGCCGTAAGCTAGAGAAAAGCTCGGAGGCTGAGCCCGAAAGCTAACGACCATGAAGGGTCAGCCAATCCAATAATAATCCAGAGTTATAAATGCAATATACATATATACAAATGTTTGCTTACACTATTACAAGTATTCACCACATAGAATACAATATTACACTGATACAATTACAACAAGTCATATAAATACAACAATACTCGCCAAGGCGAGGAAAATTACTTGCATATACAATTACAAATCCCAGCGTGACATAAAGCAAGTACTCGCCAAGGAAAAATACTCACCTATAATGACTCGGGCAGCGCGATGAACTTCGATGGAACGACGATGGCATTAATGCGCAAGAGCGCGAAGAGAGAAAGAGGACATAGAGTGCAAGAGAGAGAAAGATAAGAGAGAGACTAGAGGAAAGAGATAGGGGGCGGCTAGGGAAAGGTAGAAAAGAGAAAAGAAAGAAATAGAGAAGAGAGAAAAGAGAGTAAAGAAAGAAAGAGAAGAGTGATAAAAAGAGACAGAGAAAGAAAGAAAACAGAGAGAGATCAAAGGAGAAAGAACCAGATAGAGAAAGAAAGAGAGAGTGTAGAGAGAGAGGAGGATAGAGAGAATTGAGAGAGAGAGAGAGAGAGAGAGAATGAAAAGAGAGGGAGATAGAGAGCGTGAGTGAAAGAAAGAAAGGAGGAAAAAAGAGTCAGGAAAAAGAAACAGCAGGAAAGAGAGGAAAAGGGGAACAAAGAGAGAAAAATAGGGAGATAGAGAGATGTAGAAGAAGGAGAGGGGTGTGCCCCGAGGCTGGCGGCCCTAGGGGAGAGGTGGCGAGGCTGTGGGGAGACCGGCACAGCCGTCGGTGGCTAGGAGACCAGAGGGAGAGGGGAAAAAGAAAAAATGGTGATGGTGGCAGCTGGCCAAGGAGAGAAGGGGTTGTAGGTGGCACAGGCGGCGGCTGATGGCGGCCAAGGAAGTGGGGGGAGAGGGAGAAGGGCACGGGTGCTATTTGCGTGTGGTGGTGCACCAGAGGAGAAAGCAGAGGTAGTGGAATAGGTGATGATGAGGATGTGGTGGTGGGAAAGGAGATGGTCGTGGAGCTTGGCCGTGGCTTTGGCCGAAGGGGATGGCAGTGGTTGTATGCTCGGCCGGAGAAGGAGGTGAAGAGGGTGGTCTTGGTTAGCAGTTAGGGTAAGAGTGAGAGGGGAGAGTAAAGAGTGAGCGAAAAGCGAGAGAGAGAGAGAAGAGAGAGAAGAGAGAGAGAGAGAGAGAGAGAGAGAGAGAGAGAGAGAGAGAGAGAGAGAGAGAGAGAGAGAGCTGGTTGAGGAGAGAGGGGGAGAAGAAAGTAAGAGGAAGAGAAGAAAAAAGAGAAGAGAGGAGAAGAAGGAAGAAGAAAGGAGAAGATTATAAAAGGTGAGGGAAAATAAAAGAAAAGGTGTAATATCTCTATTTTATAATACCAGGTTTAATATTAATAATAGTATTTTTAGTATATAAATATATATTTTATATTAATTAATATTGTTTAGATTATATCATTTTCCTTTTTATCTTTTCCTTTTATTTTTCTTTGAGCCCAAAACCATGCCCATCTCTCTATTTTCCCTTCTTATTTTCTTTTCTTTTCTTTAGCCAAAACTTGAGAGCCCAGAGGCCCTAAACCCAAACTCATTTCTATTTAATCATCTCTATAATTAACCTAACCCTAACCCTAATCTAATCTATTATTATCTTCTTCTTCCTCTGCATGACACAGCCGCCCATGCCAGAGCCTCTGCTCTTCTTTCCATAACCGCAAACCCCCACCATCACTATCTTCTCCCCAGCCATCCATAACCTCTTCTCCTTCTCCCCATCTGCACCACCCTCATGTCTTCATCGTGCCAACCGCCTTGCAATAACCTCCCATCACCTTTGTCTCCTTCTCCCTTCACCTTCATCTCATCCTCCTCTTTGTCTTCCCTGTCATCTAGCACCACCATCCCACAACTCTGGAAAGCACAATCGACAGCCCTTACCACCTCCCCTTCTAGAACTTCCATCCACCTCGCCCATGGCCGCATGCTAGTAACATCGCCCACATCACCTTCTCCCAGCCATCACCTCCCCCTCATCTCTCTCTTTCGCTCTCTTTATCTTTCTCTTCCTCTTTTCTATCTTTCTCTATCTATATATATATATATATATATATATATATATATATATATATATATATATATATATATATATATATATATATATATATATATATATATATATATCTCCATCTTTCTCTCTCTCTCTCTCTCTCTCTCTCTCTCTCTCTTCCCCTCTCTCTTCTGTATCTTTCTCTCGCTCTCTCTTTTTCTTTTTCTTTTGGTTTCCCTAAGACCTGACCCTATAACCTACAAACCCAAACCTGACCCAAATCCGTCCTGCTTCACTAACAAAGATAAAAATTATGTTGAACCTTAAAAATAAATTATTATATTCTTTATAGATTGTAATTCTTACTCGTTAATATTTGTATTTATTTTAGAGCGATATCTTGGCTACTCGAAACCCAGTTCAGACGATTCTAGAGGCGTCAGAGTTGTGGAGACTAGAGCTATACATTCACGACAACTCGGTGAGTGTTTTTCATTTTAAAGAGATATTATGATTAACAACGATTAAAGATTAAATTCTGTCATTTATTTATTTAACGTCATCTATTTAAATTGTTTAATTAATTTACTAGTATTTTAAAAATTTTAAAATTTTCAAGATTTACTCGCTTGTCCGTGTGGTTAAATATTATCCTGCGCAGGTATAACATTATTATACCGTGACATCATGATACTATTTTATATATATATATATATATATATATATATATATATTGTTTAATTAGTTATCGTCACTGTTGTCGCATTGTCCCAGTATCCTACATAATATGTATGAAACTCTTGTTTCCCTTATTCAGTAATAGTTTAGACAAGAGTTCAATTAGATATCGATGAGTAATTAAAATGGAATGTGGCTTCATAATAGATTGGGTCTTTTATATTTGGATCTGCCAGTTGATTGTATTGAAGTAGAATTTGACTTCAATTTGGGGATCAGATCAGAGTAGTTCGAATAGTGAATTTTACAGATATACAACAGAGCAGTAGTCACAGATTATTATATTAGTAGAGTATTTTAGTGATGATGGATAGGATATATCCTTGATGTCAAATGTATTTGGACTCGGTATTTATCACTGACGTATTAGTATTTCATTTGTCATTATTTAATTATCTACATTTTGATTTGGATCTAGATGTGATAAATTTAGATCTTGAGGTTGACTAGGTGTGAAGAATCTTGGACTGTAACTTGATTTACTCTTGAGGTTGATTAGTTCATGACTATAATTAATTTGTGTGGATTTTATGTAAACTATTTATCGGACTTGATCATTCTTTGTTGGTGATAAATCATATGAGAATGTAAATGGATATTGAATATTTATTAAATAAGACGTAGTTTTATTAAAAGATTTGGATCTCTTATCACTTGGATTTAAGTGGATTATATTAGAGTGGAGTTGTCTTGGATTGATGGAATAGAGTGGACTTAGAATACTGATCTACTTTTAATTCACCGAGTTTGAGGAATAGGTGTAGATTGGATTTGCCTGAGTGGTGGATTATACATTTATATAGTTGATTTTTTAATTTGGCTTTAGGTCTGTGATCGAGCTTGATTGAAGTGAGAGTGGATTAGTGATCTTGATCGGCTTGGATAATGAGAATTTGTTCAGATGTAGTTGAGTATGTATTTCTATATATTAAGATTTGGATAGACTGATGAACTTAGAGGATTCTAGAAAATTGATAAAAATGAGAGAACTACTTTACTATTATTTGAGACTACGGTATGATAATAAATTTAATAATTGATTTTTATGGTGATTTTATCGAGATTAAAAGATTAAGAGATCTGTTACTGTTATATCCTTGAGCATATGGATGGAATCTGAATATTTCTAGATGAGATTGCATATTGACTATATTTTTAAGTAGAGATTCATGTTACCGAATTTACTGGGAGAATATTGATACATTGTTCTACTGTGATATTAATATATCATTTAGCATATTGACATTGTTATCATATTGTCATCATATTATCCCAGTGATCTAAGTAACATGGATATTAATTTAAATCTTAATAATCTAAATAATAATGTAATTAGATAACTTACACCGGGATTGGAAAATTTGATAGGGGAAACAACGTCCGCATTTGGGTGGACTTAGGATACAGGTTGCGCAGCCGAGATACAGTTTCACTGCAAAGTTTCAGGGAATGACAACATCCCGTATTATTCACATTGTTATTGTTATTGACTACTAGTGATATGACCTACTTCAGTGCCAAGTGATTGGATTGTGATTCCGGATATGTATGGAACTCACCTAAAGCATGGACAATATCTTCTTTTGTCAGTTTCAATAGCATAAGACCCGATTGACATATATAATAACTGTAGTATGGGATGTGTTTACTGCATGTGACGATTGGTGCTCACTAACATAATAAATAAAATAGACATTTCCTAATGTACTGTAAATTGACCTGTATTTACTTGTTATATAAGTATTATGATAGACACCTGATATACACATGCTATGATAGACACCTGACTTGATATTCGATTCTATTATAGTCTGTTTATTATTACTATTTATTTATACACTGTATTGTTATTGCGTATTTTCATAATAGTATCATAGTATGCTCGCACGTAATATGCACGTGCACCTTCCCTCATTTTACATACTCACTGAGAATTTTCTGACTCTCCTAGATTTGCATATCCAGTTCTGGGTTATTTCATTTTTCCTGATCAGGTATTTGGAGGATCACACGCATGACGAGAGTGCTCGGAGTACTCTTTGCTTGATCACTCAGTTTCGGTATCTCTTCGTGCTTTCTCTAATTCTTGTTGATTCTCTATATGTGGACTTAGCTTTTATTCTATTTGATTGTTCACAGAATAATATATCATTGTGTTAGAAATTTATATGTCATATTGTAGTGGCTTTATTGCTTTCATAGTTGATTGATATAGCATGCTCATATTAGTTTAGGCTTAGCATGCATACGTGGGGTATCCTGTCTTCACGTATATGCATCACCGATTCTCATCGCGCATCATTTTCGTGTATTTTGGGAAGGGGGGATGATAAAAGGAAAAGAAAAGAAAAAGGAGAAAGGAAAAAGAAAAAGGAAAAAGAAAAAGAAGAAGAAAAGAAAGAAAAAGGAAAGAGGAAGAACAAAATTAACTAATAATAAATGAGCCGAGCTCTTGGCCCAGGCTGGACCCTGGGTCTAGGATCAGGCTGGGCTCCAGCCTACGGAATATGACCAAATACAAATCAAAAATATAGAAAAAATAGAATAATACGAGCGAAAATCGGAACACGTATCTGGGTACGTATCCCGGGAATGGGGTGTTACAAGGAACATGATATATATCTGTCACCTTGATACTTGGGCCTTTCTTGATCCACCCAATGTTGTAGGGATAATGATGTGGCTTCATCTCTAGCTTCAAATGATCTACTAGTGCTCTAGACATGATGTTCTTACAGCTTCCATTGTCGATGACAAGGTTGCATAACTTGTCCTTGACCGAATACCTTAAGTACAAGATTTGATGATGTTGTGTGGTGTCGTGGATCTTCTGTTTGCAGAGTAATTCTGAACAACACAAGCTACATGATCTTCATGTTTTTTGGTAAAGTCAGAGTCATCCAGCTTAGTTTCAATTTGCACCTCGTCTTCTCCCTCATAATCTGTCATGTTGACTTTCCTCCCCTTTGGGCACTCACTAGATTTGTGTTCAGGTTCGTCATACCTGTAACACCTGCCGATCCCAGACTTGGTGTATGGATTTTCTTTACCCTTTGTGACTGTAGAATTTGTTATTGTTGGTGCTAACATAGGGGCTTTGACCGTCTGTGAGTTGGCGGTTGGTCAACCATCGTGGAACTCGACTGAATTCCTTCGTCTCCTAATGACTCTTCGATTGACATCGAACGCCTGAAAGGTTGAGCCTTGTTATGTAGTCTCTCAATCTTCATGGCCTTGATATGGGCTTCTTCGATAGAGAACACATCATGAAGGATCACGCGTTCTTGGATGGAGTATTTTAACCTGCTGATGTATTTGGTTGTTTGTTGTTCATCCGTCATAGATAGCTCACATCGCGATGAGAGGCGATAGAACTCCTCTGTATACACCGCAACAGTCCTTGTACCTTTTTTGCAATATTCAAACTGACTGTAAAATATTTGTTGATAGTCGGGAGGAAGGAATCTACCTTGTAAAAGTTGCTTCATGCATCTCCATGTCATCATGGGTAACTTGTCTTGGCGTCTCCTCGTGATATGCAATTGGTCTTACCATGTGGCTGCTCCTCCCTTGATCTTGTAGGCCATGAACTTGATATGCTTCTCTTCGGGGACGTAAGCCATGTCGAAGAACTTCTCTACTTCATAAACCCAGTCTAAGAAACACTTAATATCCAGGTTCCCACTAAAGGAAGAAATTTCAACCTTCATCCTATATTCTCTAGGATTTGAGTAATCTCTTCTCCTATTATGATTAGAAAAGGAAATCCTCTTTCTCTATTAGGATTAAGATTGGCCATCCGCCTAGGGCCTCGCCCGTAAGCCATCTCTCTATCATAAGCTTTATCCTCGAAGCTATATCCTTGATAGAGGGGGTTGTTCAATTCTTCCTCCTTGCAAAGATCTTCGCATTGAAAATTTTGTAGAGGATACCTTGGTGGCGGTTGATGTAGTGAATGTTGACTTGACAGTGATTGGTGTGATGGAAGTTGATGTTGTAGAGGTTGAAATGGTGGTGGTTGATGTGGTAGAGGATGTTGCTGTAGCGATTGAGGTGGTGGTGGTTGTTGTGGTAGAGGATGATGTTTTGGAGGTGGATGTGGGGGTGGTTGTTGATCGTTCATCAAAAGTTCATATTTTTAGTCAAATTTTCATGTTTATTTTTTATAAAGTATTACTATTTAATTATTTTATTGTTTAGTAATGTGCTGGCCTCCTTAATTAAAAAGAGAAAAGAAAAGAGCCCAAAAGAAGCCCACAAGTTTAAGAAAATCCCAAGAACCCATCAAGCCTAAGTAAATTCAGAGATTATCCTATCCTGAATCAGAGATGAAGGAGAAAATTAATTTAAATCAGGCTACTTGATCCCCAAGACAAAGATAAAGGAAAGAATTCAAGTTTAAAATTCGAATTTATAGATAACTTGTTTCCTAAGTTATCTAGGAAACAAGATTATTTTAAATTTCAGAATTCAAATGAAGATTCTGAGAATAGATCTCCAGATGGATAGATGAGATGAAGCCATGCGCCAAAACACGTATCCTGATTTCCTCCCATTGTCTCCCCTGAAAAGCTGCGGAAACACGACTTTCTGGTGGAGGCGTGCCTGGCGATATGGTGAGAGTGTTCTACAGGAACTCTACTACTAGAATATTCTATAAATACCCATGCAGAGTAACCGGCAGAGGCATCTCAGAAAATCAAGTTTAGAGATTTCTTTAGATTTTTTTCTTTCTGAATTTTCATTGTATTTTCTAGTTTTTACATTGAAGAAGAAGATTTGTAAAGAGAAGAAGGCTTTTGTACTAGATCAGGGACAATTCAATAAAGGTTCTTACTTTCTTTCATATCTTTTTTTGTTCTTTTATGTGTGTTCTTCAATTCTAGTTGCTTTATTTTATGCATCCTTTAGTTATCATACTTAGTTTAATCATGTATATGAGTAACTAATTCCCCTCGTAGCTTGCTAATCTCTCCATCAACTAAGTTTAGTTCTATAAGATTTGAATTCTATGTCTGTTTGAAACCCTAGAATTATGTTAAAATTCTTGAAGATTAGTAATGAATTAAGTTAAATCAATTTTAGGGTTATATCATTTGATGGTTATTCTTAGTTTATGCTTGATACTTTGATGGCTTAATGTTAAGTCTAAAATAACTTTTCTTATGCTATATTTAAAAACTTTGATAAATTAATATTTAATTTTATCTAGTATACTTTAATTAGGGTTTGCTTTCTATCTTGCTCTTCTTGCTTGAATTTGAAGCAATATTCTAGGATTACTCTTTCTAAATTAAATATTCTAGAATTTGAAGCTGATCCATATGCCTAATCTGCTGTTATCTCTTTTGGTTCATGTAGCCTACCCCAAATACTTGGGACAAATGGCTTAGTTATCATTGTTGTACTCTTCATAGACTAGTACTTGGTTGTGGTAGATAACTAGTGGGCTATGATCTCTCTTTATTTAATCAACTATTTTATAACCACCATCTTTCTTTTCAAGTTTTACATAGAGAAAACGTATCGAAACGCTTCCATCGCATCTCTTCCTGCGGATCGACCCATTTAGCTCTTGCTACAAGGGATTAATTACGAGAAAATATAGAAACTCCTTAACCTTAACAATTTACTTTTTACTCTTTTTTCTCTATCAATCAAAATTTTGGCGCTATTGCTGGATAGAAAACAGTACAGTTTTCTTTGTTAACTAAACCCTAATTCTATGTTTTTGTGTGCAGGTTTGGAGAACAAGAAAATAATTTGCAGTAAAAGATATATAAGCGGATGTGGGACTCTGCATACAAAGCAGAGTCCCTAAACCCTCAACAAGGCCACACAAACGTGGAAAAAGTTTTTAGAACTTAACTCTTTTCAAATCGGTGACTAGGTAGGGGATTGAGAGGCAAAATCTCGAAGGTCGGTGGTTTGGCTTAATTAGGCCCATCTCTACGAAGACCTCCCACCAATCTTGCCACCTACCTGACCAATTAACTTGTGGTTAAAGTCTGAAATATACCTCCCGCAGATAATTTAAAGTTAGGAGTCGTCTAGGTCTAAGCTTACCCTAGAATAAGATTGATTGATCTTTGTCTTCTTTCTGATTGATGAATTGGTTTGCTATTGATTGTGTATGTCAGTTTAGTCAAGATACCCAGCTACATCTAAATTAAGTGGAAACATTTCACCACCTAAATTCGATCCCGAAATGGCACAAACAATATCCTTGCATGATAGGTTATATTCTATTAGGACATTTCTTCCATCTTGCATTCAGTTTTCCGAAGCTGACGGTGATAAATTTGAGCTTAAGCCACAATTCATAAACACTCTCCCGAAATATATGATCTAGAGTCTGAAGATGCATACTTCTTCATAAGAGAATTTGAGGTATGTGTTATGATGAAAATATCGCAATTAGGAGATGATGCCGTCAAGCTACGTTTTGTCCCTTTTGCCCTTAAGGACCTGGCCAATAAATGGCTATATAGTTTAGCAAAAAACTCTATCACAACTTGGGATGATTTCACAAAGGTCTTCTTAAAAAAGTTCTAGGGATCCATAAAAATCACCCTTTTTAGGAAAAACATAATGCAGTGCAAGTAAGAATCCAACGAACCATTTTGAAAATACTTTGAACATTTCAAAGAACTTCTTATCCCATGTCCTCATCATGGCGTAGAGAAGTAGAGACTATGTCAAATTCTCTACGATGGTCTAGATTATCAAAATAAGACTCTCCTAGAAACTATGAGTTAAGGGAGATTCTTGAAAGCAGATAAACACGAAAGGTGAAAAATATATGAAGACCTAGTGAAAAAAATCCCCAATGGAAACCTTCCAACGAAGAGTCTAGGAATCCTAACTCTATCTCTCCCCAAAAAGGTCTCCACTCGATAGAAGACTCCATAGCAACTGAGGCTAAATTAGCTAATGTTATGCGACGGCTAGAGGCCATAAAAACTAAGGATCCTATTTCTATAAACCAAGTCAGTCCAACTCCATCTACGGGCTGCACTTACTCTCAAGCCATGAACCATTTGTTCGAAGATTATCCTGTTTTCCTTGCTCATAAAACTTTGCCCGAACCCAGGAATGCAGCCTTCGCAAGGCCCACCAATAATCAATATTCTCAAACCTACAATCCCGGTTGGAGAATTCATTCAAATTTCTCATGGACCCAAAACACCAACAATTAGCCCAATTTCTCCAACAAATTCCAACCACCTCATTATCAACCCAATTTTCCCAATCAAGCTCCACAACTTTCCTTCCAAAGTCCAACTCTCGACCAGAAATCTACCAATTTTAAGACAATTTTGACATCTTTTATGCAGAATACGAGACAAGTCATATTTAGATTAGAGGGTCAAATGAGTCAGTTAACCAGTTCGATAAGCGAAAGGCCCAAAGAGACTTTGCCTAGTCAACCGGTGACAAACCCTAAAACACTAATCAAGCTCATATGGCTTAAGAGGATCCAATGAACCAATGTAATGTGGTTCATACATTGCGGTCAGGAAAACAGGTCGATAATCAAGTGTCAATGCCACTGGACCCGACTCAAACATCCATTCCTTCTATTTTCACTCCTTCCAGTTCCAATGATAAGTCAGCCGAATAAGTGCATAAGCCTACAACCCCATTTCTGATAGGCTTAGGAGTAATAATAATGCACAAATAGAAAAAAATACTTGAGATCTTTAATCAAGTTAAGATTAACGTACCTCTTCTTGATGCAATCCAGCAAGTCCCTAGTTATGCCAAATTTCTTAAAAACATGTGCACCAAGAAAAGAAAGACCAATGTGCCTAAGAAGATTTTTCTAAACACTAACATTAGTGAGCTATTTCTAACCAAATCTCAGTTAAGTACAAGGATCCCGGTTGTCCAGCCATATCTTGCACAATAGGTCAGACGAAAATTAATTGAGCACTTTGATTTGAGAGCGAGTATCAACTTACTCTATTTCTCAGTATACGAACAACTTGGATTGGCCAAACTTAGTCTGACTCAAGTCACGATCCAGTTAGCTGACCGGTCAGTCAAAGTCCCAAAAGGGGAAGTAACCAATGTCCTTATTCGAATAGGAGAATTCATCTACCCAGTAGACTTCATTGTTCTAAAGACCCAACCAGTCTATAATCCTAGGTCTCAAACTCCAGTCATCTTAGGATGCCTGTTCCTAGCAACTGCAAATGCAATTATAAATTATAGAAACGGATTCATGAGATTAACTTTTGGAGACAATGACTAAGAAAGTCAATGTTTTCAACTTAGAAAAACACCCTTACGATATAGATGATCCATCTTTTGAGGTAAACCTTATTGAAGACTTGACAAGTAAGCATAGTGAGCAGATAAAACTAGAAGTTGAGTGTGATGCTGAGTTGGAATCTGAGGATTTCAAACTTGATAAGGCAGTCAATTCTACTATTGAGTGGGCATCGAGCCCAAGTTCATTAGATTCGGAGCCAACAAGCCTGACTCCTTTGTCTATTGAGTCATCTCCTTCCTTAGAGATAAAAGCCTTGCCCAAGCATCTCAAGTACGCCTATTTTAATGAATAAGAGACTATACCAGTCATTGTTGTATCCGTCTTGACTGATGGGCAAGAAGAGGACCTTATGACAATTCTTAGGAAACATCGGAAAGCCATTGGTTAGATGATGACCAACATAAAAGGATTGAGTTCAGCTATAGTTCAACACCGAATTCATCTAAATGAAGAGGCAAAACCCAAGAGGGACCCGTGACGTAAGTTAAACCCTATTATGCAAGAGGTCGTTCAATCTGAAATAGTAAAGCTCTTAGATAATGGGATAATTTATCCCATTTCTGATAGTCAATGGGTCAGCCCAGTCTATGCGATCCCTAAGAAATTCGATTTTACCATGGTCAAGAATGAAAATCAAGAGTTAGTGCAAATACGGCTCCCTGCAAAGTTTGAGTTTGCATTGACTATCGAAGATTAAATGCTACCTACCACTCGCAAAGACCATTTTCCTCTTCCATTTATCGATCAAATGCTTGAACGATTAGCGGACCACGTGTATTACTGTTCTCTGGATGATTACTCGAGGTATAATCAAATCCCCATAGCTTCGGAGGATCAAGAGAAAACAATATTCACATGTCCATTTGAGACTTTTGCTTACCGCCAGATGCCTTTTGGTTTATGCAATGCCCCCATGACATTCCAACATTGTATGTTAAGCCTATTCTCCGACATGGTCAAAAGATTTTTAGAGATATTTATAGATGATTTCTCCATTTATGGAGACTCATTCGACCAATGTCTTCACAATTTAGAACTTGTTCTCGAATATTGTGCCGAAAAGAATTTGACTTTGAATTGGGGAAAATGCCACTTAATGATACAACATGGGATTATCCTAGGCCATGAAATTTCAAAAAAAGGAATCGAAGTAGACAAGACAAAGATAGAGGTCATAGCCAAGTTTCCCACACCCAAATGTGTAAAAAAAACATCCCCTCCTTTTAGGACATGCTGATTTCTATCGTAGGTTCATTAAAGATTTCAGCAAAATTGCTAGACCTTAACTAACCTTTTAGTTAAGGACATGCCCTTCATCTTTGATGACGAATATCTTAACGCTTGGGAGAAGCTCAAAATGAAACTTATCTCTGCGCCCATAATTTCTGCCCCGGATTGGTCCAAACCGTTTGAGATCATGTGCGACGCTTATGATTTTGCTAGGCGCTGTCTTAAAATAATGCATTGATAACAAGCAGCATGTGATCTACTATTCAAATAGGACTCTTAATGATGCCCAATTAAACTATATGACAACCGAGAAAGAATTCTTGGCAGTAGTGTTTGCATTGAAAAAATTTCATCCATACCTACTTGGGACCAAAACCACTATATTCACCGACCATTCAACACTTCGATACCTAATGCTCAAGAAGTATGCGAAATCCTGACTCATTCGTTGGATCCTCCTCCTTCAAGGGTTTGATCTCAAAATTCGAGAAAAAAGGGTGCCGAAAATGTCATCACCGATCGCCTCTCTCGTGTTCCAAATGCCTCTTCTAACGAGTTGCCAATCAACGATAACTTTCCCGATGAATAACTCTTTGCTACCTTTAGGAAACCATGGTTTGCCGACATAGTCAACTACTTAGTCACAAACCAAACTCCATCTCACTAGTCAAAACAAGATGTATATCGGTTCTTGTCTCAAGTCTGATATTTTATTTGGGAGGAACCTTATCTCTTTAAATATTGTTCTGATCAAATCATTAGAAGATGTATTCCTGATAAGAAAGTGAAGAGTATTCTAGCCTTTTGTCACGAGCTTACATGCGGTGGACACTTTGGTCCCCGTAAAACTACCAAAATAGTTCTACAGAGTAGGTTCTATAGGCCCACTTTGTTTAAAGATGCATTCGACTATTGCAAGACATGCACAAGATGTCAAATGATAGGCAGGATTTTGAAACGTAATATGATACCCTTTAACCCAATTTGAGAAGCAGAATTCTTTGACTTTAGGGCATTGACTTTATGGGTCCTTTTCCTAGCTCATTTGAACACCAATACATTTTAATGGCTGTGGATTACGTATTCAAATGGATTGAAGTCATTCCTTGCAAGACAAACGACAACAAAGTTGTTGTCAAGTTTTAGAAAGAAAATATCTTTTCATGCTTTGGAACTCCTCGTTAATAATTAGTAATAATGGCTCTCATTTTTGTAATAGAACTTTTGAAGCTCTTATGTGAAAATATGTCATAACACATAAGTTATCCATACCTTACCATCCTCAAACTAGTGGGGAGGTAGAAGTCTCAAATAGACAAATTAAGCTTATCTTGGAGAAAACTGTGAATCAAAACCGAAAAGACTGTTCCACCAAATTGGTAGATGCCTTATGGGCATATAGGACTGCATTTAAAATAATTTAGAGATGTCTCCTTATAGGTTAGTCTTTGAAAAGGCTTGTCACCTTCCCATCGAGTTAGAGCACCGAGTCTTATAGGCAATTAAGCAGCTAAATTTTGATCTAGATAAGCTGGTTCGCTTTAAAAATTACAAATTTTCGAACTTGAGGAGTTGAGGAACGAGGCTTATGAATATGCGAAGATTAGGAAGGATAGGTAGGTTTTTCTTGATAAACATATCATGAAATAAACTTTTGTCCTAGAATAAAAAGTCTTACTCTATAATTTGCTTCATCTTTTTTCAGGGCAGTTGAAATCACGATGGACAGGGCCATTTGTTGTTAAGACTGTGCTTTCACATGGAGCAATAGAGATATTCGACACTAAGAATAGTAATGAATTCAAAGTAAATGGTCACCGTATGAAAACGTTCTTGGAATCAGTACCAAAAGCAAACAAAGCCAAAGGTCTCTTTGACCCAATGTATTGCTAACATAACATCACCTCTTTTTACACTTTATTCCATGCATACATGCATTTATTCATACATTGGGGACAATGCATGAGATAGGCGTAGGGGAGGATCTAACATGTAACATCTAACATTCTAACATGTAACATAATTAACTTGATAAAAAAAACTTTTTACTAACATGCTAACATAGGTAGATGCTAATAAAAAAACATTTTGACAAAGAAAACAATACTTTGATTTATTTTTGTAGTAATTAAGTTAATTTTAAGAAATAAAAATATCATAATTAGAATTTCTAAATACTTAGTCAAAATAAGATTATTTATTTAATTTTTAGGTATAGGAAGAAAAATTGAAAAAGTAATTTAGTCTTGATTTTTACATTGATGAAATATGCATACTTTATACACTTAGATACTTAGGATTCAAAATAAAGACTCTTGTACCATAGAAATATATAATATATATATATATATATATATATATATATATATATATATATATATATGAAAAATAAACAAATCTAATTATTGATTAGCTAGGTGCTTTGGTTAAGAAAGTCTTGATACTTACGTAAAAGGTAATTAGGTAAGTTTGAAAAAAATAAAAAAATAGATAAATATAATATATGTATTAACACATCTAATAATCGATTAGTTAGGTATGAGAACCTTAAGAAGCCTTGATACTTACACAAAAGAAAATTAGATAAGTTATACATATTAAAAAAAAGTGCTTAAAGGGCAACGAAGTAGAAATACTTCGAACTTCTTTTCAAAAAAAGGAAGAGAAAAAAGTTTTATATATATATATATATATATATATATATATATATATATATATATATATATATATATATTAATATATAAGGCATAAGAGTTGAAGTTGAAAAATCCCAAGTCAAAAATCATGATCACAAAGGTGTTGGCCCAGAAGCCCTTCACTCTAGTTTTGATGATGATTAACTCATGTAGTTATAATTTACTAATGATCTTGTGTTTAATTAGTTTCAGATATTTGATCAAGACCTTAGTAGGTGTTTGGCTTAAACAAAGGAGTTTTGGAGCTAACACATGTAGACTCAAGAGCTCGCGCGTCAAGATCGCATCTAGCACTCGGTTGGAGTCAAGCTCATTGGATCGCGTTTGGATCGAGTCGTCTTGGAGACAAGAAGACTTCGATTTATGTTTAGTTTGTGTTTAGATCTTGTGTAAAGGTAGATAGTATTGATATGCTCAAGTTCACACACACAAGTTTTAATATGTTTGGTTTTCGGTTTAACCGGTTTTTGGATTTCATATCAAAAACATAGATATATATCTTATATGTATATTGGATTCTATCCGTATACAATATACTTCAAATTTGTTTCAATATCATGTTTTTGTATCCATATGAGTTTTAGAGAAAACGGTTTTCCGTTTCAGAGTTTAGCTTTTGGAAAATACAGTTTTTGTTTAAAGACCAAATTTTAATATCACAAAAATGGTTCAAATTATTTGTAATATGTGTTGATTTTTTGTCACACATGTTTGGTATTCAAAGATCTTATAAGAACTTATTTTTTTAGAATTTATGTGTATTTTATAGGATTTTTAGAAGATAAAAAGACCAAGTTTTAATCCCTATAAATTGTTTGACTAGGCTTTATGCCGATCGACCGGACGGTCGACCGAGTCAGAAGTCGGTAGACCGGTCGGTTGACCGGTCGGTCGACCAATGTGCACAAACGTGCACAGCCAGTTTTGGCTTCAGGGCCCGTCGATCGGCCAGAGAGCTCTGCTCTCTGGATCCAGCTCGGTCGACCGGGCGGTCGACCGGTGGCAAAACGATCAGAAATCTGACCGTTGGCTGGTCTACCGGCGCGGTCGACCGACAGCAGCATCAGCTGCTGATTTGTCCTGTAATGACTAGGTTTTGAGAGGGTTTATAAATAGCCCCCTCTTGGGCTGTTTTCCTTAAGAATTTCAAGAGCAAAATTTTCTATCTTTCCTAGAGTTTTAGCAACAAGTTTTCAAAGAGTTTTTGGGTTAAAAAGATCTATCTTTATTTGTTTTAAAGGGTTGGAAAAATCAAAGAAAAAGAGAAGTCTTTGGGAATTATTTTTTATCTTCATTTCTATTTTATCCTAGAAGTTTTCCTAAGTATTTTCTTTGTGATTTTTATTTCCAAACTCTTTGTTTTCTCACACTTGACCTATCATATCTATCCTATCTATAGGATCTTATTTTTGGTGAGAAAATTGGTTTGTGGTTTGTTGAGACCACCAAGTGTTGTAACCTTCTTTGCTTTGTGTTTGTGTTATCCCTCTAGTGAGAGGTGATTGTGGAGGTTGTATTTGGGTTTGTTGGTATCTCTCTAAGTGTAGAGGTGATTGTGGTTGTTTGGCTTTGTGCCGATCCCTCTGAGTGTAGAGGTGATTGTTGTTTGGCTTAGTGCCTTATCCCTCTAGTGAGAGGTGATAGTTGTTGTGCATTGCCTCTTATGTAGAGGTTGTTTTTTGAAGAGAGGATTTGTGTACTCCTAATTTGTATTTGCCAAATTCTCAGTGGAGGTTCCCTGTGTGGGAAGTCCGTGTGGACGCATTAGTGGAAATCCTTCTGTGTGAAGGCGGAGACGAAGAGTAGTGGCTCGAACCTCGAAAACATATCTTGGTGTTTGTGATTGATCCGCTATCTCTAAACTCTCTCTCATACCTTGTATTACTTTATATTGTTCATATCAAACATATATACTTGGTATTTTTGTGTGTGTCCATACTTGTGTTGAACCAAGAGAGCTTCAAATAGCACCCAACTCTTATTTAGAGGAATCTTGAGGAGTTAGTCCAGAGCCCTTCACCGGGAATTCAGCTACACTCTTTGGTTACACATAGTGTGTTGCATTTAGTTTTTAAATTCTATATCATTTGTCATTAGATTAGCCATACACCTATTCACCCCCCTCTAGGTGTATTTTTCAATTGGTATCGAGCCTACGCTCCTGATATTAGGTTTAACCACCTAGGAGTGAGATCTTGGTTAGCTAATCTAGTATTTGCATTTGAACACATATTTGTTTACACACACTCATGGACTTCATGACCCCTCTCATGTATGACACTTCCAACATTGATGTTTGGAAAGTTAAGATATCCATGTACCTTAAAAGCTTAGGAATGCATGTGTATCTTGCTACTACCAAGAAATCTTATCTTGGTAATAATAAGCATATAGAAGCCCATGCACAAGCCCTAGAGGCACTTAGGCGCATTCTAAGCAAAGATTATCTTATGACTGTTTCTTATTGTGATTCTGCTTTTGCAGTGTGGAATACTTTGACCTCTTTAAAGGTACAAACGACAAATCTTATGGAGAAGGAACCCGTGGTGGATGAGTCTGACGAAACTTGCCATATGGTCCAAGAGAATGACTCCCTTGAGGTAAACTCAAAAACTCATCTAGATGATTGTGCTAGTTCTTCAGGTGATGATTATCTGGATGCTCATGCCTTAAATGAAGAACTTTCCATTGTCTGTGAAAACTTGCTAGCAAAATATAAAGTTTGAAAAAGAAAAGTTTTGCATTAAAATAAGAAAATAAAACTTATTTTCAAACTTGATTTGGTTTTGCAAGAGAGAGATGAGATTTCAAATGAAAGGGACTCATTGAAATCCCAACTTGACATTGTTTTAAAAGAAAATGAAATTTTAAAAAATAAAAATAATTGTGATGATATTTTGAAGAAAAATGAGGTTCTATCTTCAAAACTTGATTTTGTTTTAAAAAAGAATGAAACCTTAAAAAATAAAATTGCTTTAATTTCAAAGAAATTAGATTTGGTTTCAAAAGAAAACTTGTCTTTGAAAAATGATTTAGATTCATATGTTTGCCATGCTACTATACCTTCACCCTCATATGTTTCTATTGCATGCTCTACCTCTTCTTCAAGTATTAAAAATGATATATGTGCTTTAAAAGAAGAGTGTTGATTATTTGGGCTCCATTTGAGTCATTGTGCCATGAACCACACACGTTGGAATCTATGTTTCGAAAGAAACATACTCCACCTATGCAAGCACACCATTCACGGCATACACCTAATCATCATCCTCACATACATGATTCTATGTATGCTCATGTGTACACATGTACACATTGTGGACGTAAGGGCCACCTTGCAAAATTTTGTTATGATAGATTAAATGATTCAAATTTTACAAATAAATTTGTTTGAGTTAGGAAAGGTGCTAACTCTCATGGACCCAACAAGGTATGGGTACCAAAATTAACTCCTATTTTATTTGATGTAGGTGTGGGCTCTCACTTGACGTGAGGGTATTGGTGCCTTGATGGTAGATGCGTTCCGAGCTAAATGGTGACAATTTTGGATGCATCACTTTTAAGGAAAGTTTAGTGGGAGGACCATCATGGTTTGGAGATCTAGAGATTAGCCCTAATGGTTTTGATAACTATCTCCAACTCCCATTTAGTTTACATGCCTTCATTTGATTTTAGCATGTTTTGATTTTTCATATCATTACATTTAAATGCCATGTTAATTAGACTTGTGATATATATATGTAGTATTTGAGATACACCTATGTTTATATGGACCATTACTTTTGTGTTCTCACTATTGTTTAACTACTATGAATATGCTAGCTCTAAGACATGTGCATTTACATAATGATCATATTGGTTTTTGTTTATGATTTTACACTTTATGATTTTGATTACATATTTAAGATGTAGTTTTCATTAAAACTTGTGTATATACTTGTACAACTAATGAGCCACATTTGATTTTTATATGTTTGTGCTTAATTTCTCATTTGTACCCATTAGATATACTAGCATAGCCTAATTTTGATGATTCGTGCATTTTAACTTGTATTCTCTATTTTTGTACATGTTTTCATGATAATGTGTTTAGATTCATGTATATGTTAATTTTGTTTAAAACTTTAGATATACATGTATACCCTTGAGTCACTTGTTTTTCATGCAAATTTTTATTATGGACTCATTGGGATGTGTATGTATACTTCTACTTTAGACAAAACATACATATACCTTAAAGTTTGTATTATTTTGATGAAAATTAAATTTTCATGTTTTTCATGTTTTATTCCTTACTTGAAGGACTTCGTACTAGTTTACAAGATTATCATAAAATTAGTTGTGTTATTCTTCATTTTGGTAGAGTTTTCAAATATGTTAAAATTATTTTCAAATCCTATTTTTGAAAACTCCTACCAACTCAAGGGCAGTTGGATGGGCGACCATACCTTGTATGCTCAAATTGAATATTTATTTAAACATGTGCATGAATAGGGTGGTAGGTATGAGTTATACACTTGATCCTCATTATATTTTCAATTGGTATCACAATTGATATTTTTATGTTTGTATACTCATATTTATGTTTTCTATATATGTATGCTTCAAACTTCAAATAGTATCAATTTCGATTGGTATTTATATTTTCATACATATATATATGATTTGATTGTTCTTACAATATCTTTACATCTTAAAGCACAAATTATATTTATGCTAAGCTTGATTTACTCCTTAATGAAAATTATTTTTCAATTGATATCTTATACAAGCTTATGCATCGTTTTTATTAGTATTTCATAGAGGGGAGAAAAATTTGTGTTTTATCTTTCAATCAATTTTATTTTCAATTGGTATCTTACTCCCATCCTTTACGGTAAAAAATACTTTGATTTGGTATATGCTAACATTTTCGATATTGGTATCAATAATCTTAAATTGGTATTATTCTCAATTTGACATCCTTATTGTAAAATGAGTTGTATTTACCTACAAATTTGGTTTCTACTTTCAATTGGTGTCAAAATTTACAATATATATTTCAATTGATATTAAAAACGAACAATGTTTCATTTTCTATTGTTATCAAAAATTTATAAGATATTTTCAATGGTATCTTTTTGTATCTTAAAATTTTTGTTTATTTTCATTTGGTATCATAAATTGGTATCATAATGTTTCGATATATAACTTTATTATTTGATTTGTTTTCGCCCCTTGTTGATGAATTGACAAAAAGGGGGAGAAGTATTTGGTGAGTTTATATATGCATGTTTATTTTATTTCCTCGTCGTTTATGCAAAAAGGGGGAAAAGAATTTGGTGAATTTATGCATGTTTATTTTCATTTATGCATATATGTTTGTTGTTTGGTTTATGCATTCAATAGAATATCTATTTGTTTATTACTATGCATAAGTTAAGGGGGAGCTTCTATGAAGCTTAACTTTAATCCATGCATATATAACTCCATGAGTTTTGTCATCATTAAAAAGGGGGAGATTATTAGCCCAGAGGCCCTTCACTCTAGTTTTTAGGATAATTAACTTATGTAGTTATAGTTTACTTATGATCTTGTGTTTAATTAGTTTCAGATATTTGATCAAGATCTTAGTAGGTGTTTGGCTTCAACAAAGGAGTTTTGGAGCTAACACATGTGATTCAAGAGCTGGCGTGTCAAGATCGCATCTAGCACTCGGTTGGAGTCAAGCTCGTTGGATTGCATTTGGATCGAGTCGGCTTGGAGACAAGAAGATTTCGATTTGTATTTAGTTTGTGTTTAGATCTTGTGTAAAGGTAGTTAGTATTGATATGCTCAAGTTCACACACACACACACACAAGTTTTAATATGTTTGGTTTTCGGTTTAACCGGTTTTTGGATTTCATATCAAAAATATAGATATATATCTTATATGTATATTGGATTCTATCCATATACAATATGCTTCAAATTTGTTTCAATATCATGTTTTTGTATCCATATGAGTTTTGGAGAAAACGGTTTTCCATTTCAAAGTTTAGCTTTTGGAAAATATGGTTTTTGTTTAAAGACCAAATTTCAATATCACAAAAAAGGTTCAAATTATTTGTAATATGTGTTGATTTTTTGTCACACATGTTTGGTATTCAAAGATCTTATAAGAACTTACTTTTGTGGAATTTATGTGTTTTATGGATTTTTTAGAAGTTAAAAAGACCAAGTTTTAATCCCTATAAATTGTTTGACCAGGCTTTCTTCTGGTCGACCGGACGATCGACCGAGTCAGAAGTCGGTCGGCTGATGTGCACAAACATGCACAAACCAGTGGCTTGAGGGCCGGTCGACCGGGCGGTCGACCGTCCAGAGAGCTTTGCTCTCTGGATCTGGCCCCGGTCGATCGGGCGGTCGACCAGCCAGAGAGCTTTGCTCTCTGGATCCAGCCTCAGTCGACCGGGCGGTCGACTGGTGGCACAACGATCAGAAATCTGACCGTCGACCGGGCGGTCGACCGACAACAGCATCAGCTGCTGATTTAGCCTGTAACGACTAGGTTTTGAGAGGGTTTATAAATAGCCCTCTTGGGCTGTTCCATAAGAATTTCAAGAGTAAAATTTTCTATCTTTCATAGAGTTTTAGTAACAAGTTTTCAAAGAGTTTTTGGGTTAAAAAGATCTATCTTTATTTGTTTTAAAGGGTTGGAAAATCAAAGAAAAAGAGAAGTCTTTGGGAATTATTTTTGATCTTCATTTCTATTTTATCCTAGAAGTTTTCCAAGTATTTTCTTTGTGATTTTGATTTCCAAACTTTTTGTTTTCTCACACTTGACCTATCATATCTATCCTATCTATAGGATCTTGTTTTTGATGAGAAAATTGGTTTGTGGTTTGTTGAGACTACCAAGTGTTGTAACCTTCTTTGCTTTGTGTTTGTGTTATCCCTCTAGTGAGAGGTAATTGTGGAGATTGTATTTGGGTTTGTTGGTATCCCTCTAAGTATAGAGGTGATTGTGGTTGTTTGGCTTTGTGCCTATCCCTCTAAGTGTAGAGGTGATTGTTGTTTGGCTTAGTGCCTTATCCCTCTAGTGAGAGGTGATAGTTGCTGTGCATTGCCTCTTGTGTAGAGGTTGTTTGTTGGAGAGAGGAGTTGTTTACTCCTAATTTGTATTTGTCAAATCCTCAGTGGAGGTTTCATGTATGAGAAGTCATGTGTGGACGCAATTAGTGAAAATCATTCTGTGTGAAGGCGGGGACGTAGAGCAGTGGCTCAAATCTCGAAACATATCTTGTTGTTTGCGATTGATCCACTATCTCTAAACTCTCTCTCTTATACCTTACATTATTTCATATTGTTCATATCATACATAAATGCTTGGTATTGTTTGTGTGTGCCCATACTTTGTTGAACCAAGAGAGCTTCAAATAGCACCTCAACTCTTATTTAGAGGAATCTTAGTCCAGAACCCTTCTCCGAGAATTCGGCTACACTATTTGGTTACACATAGTGTGTTGCATTTAATTTTTAAATTTTGCATCATTTATCATTAGATTAGCCATACACCTATTCACCCCCCTCTAGGTGTATTTTTCAAAAGGTGCATATGACTTAGGGTAAAATAATAAATTAAGTGAGAAATTTAGTTTTAATCCTAACCTAAATTGATAATAAATATTTGCATCGAGATTAAGTATTGAAATGAATAATTAGGTGATTTTAAGAATTATAGATTAACTTGATTTTTGCAAAAATCTCTCAAATATTTTTCTTTTTCAAAATGAATTTTAAAAACACTAGTTTTATGAATTTTGTGGGTGTAATTCACTGAAAAATCTCATGAGACAACATTCATCCTCTAGGGATAACCTAGAGGTTTAACGGGTTGTTGCACGTACTAAGTGCAACCGTGATTCCTACGAAAGTAAGTTAGTTTAGATTAGATTAGTTTTTTTCTTTTCTTCTTCATGTTTTACTCGTAAACGAGTAAAAGATAGGTGTGGAAGTGTGATTATTCTTCAAAAGTACATATTTTTATCCAAATTTCATGTTTATTTTTTATAAAGTATTACTATTTAATTATTTTATTGTTTAGCAATGTACAGGCCTCCTTAATTAAAAAGAGAAAAGAAAAGAGCTCTAAAGAAGCCCACAAGTTTAAGAAAAGCCCAAGAGCCCATCCAGCCTAAGTAAATTCAGATAATATCCCATCCTAAATCAGAGATAAAGGAGAAAATCAATTTAAGTCAAGTTGCTTGATCCCCAAGTCAAAGATAAAGGATAGAATTCAAATTTAAAATTCAGATTTATAGATAACTTATTTCCTAAGTTATCTAAGGAACAAGATTATTTTAAATTTCAGAATTCAAATGAAGATTCTGAAGATAGATCTCCAGATGGATGAGATAGATCTCCAGATGGATTGAATAGATGAAGCCACGCGCCAAAACGCGTACCCTGACTCCCTCCCATTGTCGCGTTTTCCCTTGAAAAGCCGCAGAAACACGACTTTCTGGTGGAGACGTGCGTAGAGGTTTGGTGGGAGTATTCTACATGGACTCTACTACTAGAATCTCCTATAAATACCCATTAGAGCAACCGGACAGAGGCATCTCAGAAAATCAAGTTTAGGGTTTTCTTTAGGTCTTTTTCTTTCCGAATTTTCATTGAATTTTCTAGTTTTTACATTGAAGAAGAAGATTTGTAAAGGGAAGAAGGCTTTTGTACTGGATCAGTGACAATTCAATAAAGGTCCTTACTTTCTTTCATATCTCTTTTGTTCTTTTATTTGTATTCTTAAATTCTTGTTGCTTTTTTATGCATTCTTTAATTATCATGCTTAGTTTAATCATGAATATGAGTAACTAATTCCCTTCATAGTTTGCTAATCTCTCCATCAACTAAGTCTAGTTCTATAAGATGAATTGATTGAATTCTATGCCTGTTTGAAACCCTAGAATTATGTTAAAATTCTTGAAGATTAGTGATGAATTAAGTTAGACCAATTTAGGATTATACTATTTGATGGTCATTCTTAGTTTATGCTTAGATACTTTGATTGTTTAATGTTAAGTCTAAAACAATTTTTCTTATGCTATGCTTAGAAACTTTGATAAACTAATATTTAATTTTATCTAGTGTATTTTAATTAGGACTTGCTTTCAATCTTACTCTTCTTGCTTGAATATGAAGTAATATTCTAGGATTTTTTTCTAGATTCAATGTGATATTTATTCTTTATATACTAGTACTTGGTTGTAGTAAATGATTAGTGAGTTATGATCTTTCTCTTTATTTAATCAACTCTTTTATAACTATCATCTTTCTTTCCAAGTTTTACATAGAGAAAATGTATCAAAATGCTTCCATCGCATCTCTCCCTGTGGATCGACCCGTTTAGCTCTTGTTACAGCAGATTTAATTGCGAGAAAATAGAGAAACTCTTTAACCTTAACTTTTTTACTTTTTACTCTCTTTCTCTGTCAATCAGTTGTGGATGAAGATTACCTAATGAATGATCTCATTCACTTCAGTACGTACCATCGAATTGACCTTGGTCTTTGATTTTAAGGGATTGTCTCTTGATTTCCTGGAACATACGGTCCTTGGTTGATTCAAGAGTATTGAGCCTCCCTTCAACAGTGCCCACCCTTATGAAAAGGCTTTGTGATTCATTTTTATCTCCTATCATCGTCAAAAAGTTTGCTGAAGCTCAAATACCAATTGACACGGAGCAGGGAAACAAATGACACGGCTAGTTTAAAATAGTTTTGAAAACTAGTTAAAGATCATTCAAACATGAAATCAAATCATATATCTCATGAAACATGCTAATTACACAAAAATTGACACTCAAGCATAACTAAGCTCATGAAAACAAAATCATGAGTAAATAAAAAATATATAGAGAGTACTCAAAAATCATGTAATAGGCATAGTCATGGAGATAAATCAATAAGGCTCAAAAATAAAACTAACATGAATTTTTTTATATAAACATAATATATCATATAATCATGTAAGATTCATCAAAACTAAGACATACAATATACAATCAAAAATAAAATGAGTATGTATATCATGAAAAACGAGTGAACTCAAAAATTGGACATGTATAACATAAGTTTTAATAAGATTTATAATCAATATATGATATAAACAAATAAATTAATATATGTTTCAATAAAGTATATAAAAACATGAATCAACCAAAAGAAATAGGCATGTGAATTCATTTGACAACATGAAGAAAGTTTTTCAAAAATACATGCATAGCTTACCACCAATCAACTCAATATTAAGCACAAACCAATATATGATTAGGTCTAGGTTACTACACTAGCATATAAGCATTTAAAATATTTTAAAAGTGGAGGATAAAATGGTTATCAATACGATGTTGCCAATCTATTTCTCCAAAATAAGATGGTCCTCCCACTAAAACTTCTTGATAGCAATGCATCAAACGGGATTGTCCTTTAAGCTCCAATGCATCACCACTATGGCACCAATTCTCTCACGTTTCATGAGAGCTCACACCTACATTAAAAAAAAGTAGTGGAAATTTGGTACCCATATTTTTTTGGGTTCATGGGGGTTCACAGCATTTGGAACCCAAAAATTTTTATTTGCAAAATTGGAAGAATTTAAACTATTAAAATAAAATTTTACAAGATGGCCTTTACGGTCACAATGTGTACGTGTGTACATTCTAGCATACATATGAGTGGTATGCACATGAGCATGGTGTGCATGTGTATGCCATGGATGATGTGCATGAATATGTGGAACATGTTTCTTGCGAAACATAGATTCCAATTTATTATGATTAAATGCACAATTGCTCAAAGTTTAGCTCAAACAATTAATTATATTTTTCAACACAGTACCTCATCTATGTCAATAGAGGATAAAGCAATATTATTAGCATGAGAAACATGACAAGAATGAGAATCAAAATCATTTTCTTTTTGAAAAATAGAAGTCTTTTCTTTTTCCTTCAAAACAATTTTCTTTTTCAAGGAATCATTTTTCTTTAAAATAATCTCTTTTTCTTTAGAAATCAAATTAATTTCATTTTTCAAAGATTTATTTTCTTTTGAAATAATATCAAATTCATTTTGAAAAGAATTATTTTCTTTTAACAAAGAATTATTTTCTTTCTTCAACTTCTCATTTTCAACTTTTAATAAATCATATTTTTCAAGAAGTTTTTGGCAAAACATAAAAAGTTCATCATATGGCATTTCATTTTCTTCATCACGTTCGGATTCGGAATTTATCTCAAGGGGGTTATTCCCTTAGACCATGTAGCACATGTTGGAAGTAGTAATTTTTCATCCGAGTCACTCTCCTTATCATGTATCATTTATTCACCAAGAGTAATGAGAGTGTTTCAAACTACAAAAATCGAATCAAAGTTAGAAACTGTAGATAAATACTCATCATTTAGGGTTGACTTTAAAACATGAATGACTTTTTTAAAATACACTTAGAGGGGGAGTGAATAGGTGTACTAGCTAATCTAATGCTATTGAAGCGAAATTAAAAACTATTATGTAAACTAAAGCTATTAAGCTAAACACACAAAGTATAACACAACAGTGTAGCCGATTTCCGGTGAAGGGCTCTGGACTATCTCCTCAAGATTCCTCTAGATTAAGAGTTAACGTGCCACTATGGCTCTCTTGGCTGAGTACAAGTGTGAGCAAACAATCCCAAGCATATATCAATTAAGTACAAGTATATCAAGCATATAAAGAGATAGACAATATAAGCATGCAAGATATATAAACACAAGTGAGAGAAAGAGAGAACAATCGCAAACACGAGAGAATTGTTTCGAGGTTCGAGCACCCTTGCTCTATGTCCCGACTTCAACACTATGAAGGATTTTCACTAAAATCGATCTCGTAAAATCACTCGGTGTCGCAACACCTACAATGAGTTCACAATAGAACTTTTAGACTCACTAGTCCCTCTCTTGTTCCCGCAAGAACAACACACGCAAGCACACTAGTTTGCTGTGGCCGCACCTCTATACCGAGCTCCCACAAGAACTCGAAACAACACGAACCCGCAAGTTCGCCTCTTCAAATACAAGATGAACACTTGGTGATCTCAATGCTTTGATCACCACAAACACTCTCACAACAAGTATCCTAGAGGATTGATATAGCAATGGAAAGCTCAAGTTTGTGTGAGAAAAACAATATAGAGTTGTGGTGGAAAACTCAAGAAATCTCTTTGAAAACACTCTTGAAAACTCTCCTTTAGATATGAAAATTTTAGCTCTAAAACAAATGGAGAAAACCTCTAAGAGAGATGGAAAAAACTGACTTTGAAACCCTCTCAAAATCTTATACAAAACAGCCCAAAACAGCTGATCGGGGTAAAACTAGCACTCAAAAGTGTGTATTTATGTGAAATCGATGAAAAGCTCGAATGTGCTTAATGTACCCTCGATACTACCGTTATAGCATTGGCTTAACGGGTTGAATCCACAGGGAAGGGAGGCGATAGAAGCATTAACAGTTTCTATTCCCGTTTATGTTAACAATTCTTCTTTGTTAAAAGAATGAAAAAGAATGAAAAAGAAAAGAAAAGGAAATCCAGAATGTGGTAGGTGAGGAGAGCGATGAAAACGGCGATGTGAAAACAAAATAGAAAAGAGTTGAAAACAAAAAGAAAGAAGATGGAACAAAGTAGAACTAAGAAGGCGATGAAAACAACGATGGAAAAATGAGAAAAGAATTTCTTGAAAGATTTCTAAAACAAGCTAAAAGAAAACTCATGGCTACTAACTACTAAGTACTCCACTAACCATGCTAACCTCTTCGAGATAGTTGCCTCACATTTGATCCTTGGCCATCACAATCATTGGCTCCAAGAGGCGATACAAAGCATGGCTCATGGATGGTTCTTCACATTCACAACATTGCAACAAGAACAAGCTATTACAAGTATCAACTCATCAACAACTAAAAGAAAGCATGAAATAAAAGAGCATGAAATAAAAGAGAGTTAGCTTGGTTAGCAAGTTAGCAAGTTAGATGTTAGAACCCATCATCTTTGGCCATCAATGGCTCTTGCAAGAACAAGGCCTTGTAGAGGCAACCGATCATGTGGATTATCAAGTAAGTGGTTAGATAGGTTAGTGGTTAGTAGTTAGATTGCCATGAGAAGAAAAAACTAGCAAGAAATCATGTAGAAGATGAAGGAGATTACATTGGAAGAGAAAGGAGGCATCTTTACATAGAGTGTCACTCTATTACATCAATCCCTCACTATCTCTCTCTAGAAATCACTCAGCCCTACTACAATGATCTAAGAAAAGAAATGAAAATACAAGAAAATGAAGAACACTCACCTACACTACACCTAGAATCAGAACCTACTCCTAAAAACGAAGACTGCTCGCGCTCTGGGCAATTGCAGGGGTACTTATAGGCCTCAGAAGACTCTGGAAGACGAGACGGGGCCACGCGTCGAAAATCAACGCGTGGCTCTTCAAGATTGCCGCATTTTTGCCGCATTTTTCCGCATTTTGCCGCATTTCCAGAGAATTAATTCTCTGGATTTCTTCTGGAGCTTCGTCTGGCTTCTAGCTGCTTCCAGATATATCCAATTTCTGGTACTTTCGCTCGAATATTCGTCTGACAGCTCAGGAGTCTAGGTACAATGCATGTTCTAGAAAATCCTTTGCTTGGCCTCCAAGTAATTGCGGGATTAATTAGCATAAATTGAGCTGAATTAGCCTCTTATTCCATCTTTGCCTTGGACTTGGATTTACCTGCAATTAAGACCAAAACACGATTTAGACGACTATTTATTCATAAAAACTGTGAGAAATGCGATATAATAATGCAGAATTTGTAGACTAATCACACCCCCACACTTATTCTTTTGCTCGTCCCGAGCAAAACAAAGAAAGAAAAACTATACTACAATTTTATTACACCACTTTCGTAGGTGACACGATTGCACTGAGCGTGTGCAACAAGCCGTTAAACCTCTAGGTTACCCTAGAGGAGGAGTGTTGTCTCCTGAGGGTTTTCAGCGGATTACACCCGCAAAATCCATAAAGAAAGAAGACAAATGTTAGTATTTTGAAAATGCATTTTGAAAGAGAGACATATTTCGAACTATTTTTGCAAAAATATAAGTGATCTTAGGTCATAAGTCCACCTATAATCATTCTTTCTTAAACTTAGTCTCTATGCAAGATCTTGTCTTCAATTAAGGTAAGAATTCAAAATTGGATTGAATATTTTATCTTTCATAAAACCTAGATAGTATGCACACCGTGTTAGTGAAGATTTCTGGGATTTCAACTCCAACCATCAAGCCATTTATTTATTTTTATATATATATATTTATTTATTTTTTTCTGCTTTTTTCTCCCTTAGTTTAGGCTTTCTAGTTTACCCTTGTAGCGAGCCTTTAACCGATGACTCCCAAACCAGACGGTCTTAGGGCACCAGATGAGAAAACATCCCTCGGGTTTAAGGTCTCGAGTAAAAAAGGCCACAAAACTAAAGGGGATTATTTATTTCTTTACCACCGTTAGGCGTGAATAATCATGCTTCTTGAGGCACAATTATCCAGCTTAATAGGTGATGTTTTATCACATATATATTTTTCTTTTTATTTTTTTATATATATGGCATTTTAGGTCTTTGTTTCCATCCAAAAATGTGTAAGTGTGAAGTGCATACGACTAAGGTAAAAAATTCAAGATAAAATATCTCCTCAATTTTTCTTACTTAGCCTATAATTTCAAACAAGATCTATTATTTTAACTAGGTTTAAGATGTCATAATTAAGGCTTTCTTAATTTCTAAGATACATCTTAATTTTCTTAAAAATAGATCAAAACTTTTGTCTTATTTCAAAAAGTTTTTTTTTTTATTTTATTATTTCTAAAAGAAGTGTAAAAGAAAAAAAATCTAAAAACTCTATGTTAGTAAAACCCTCCCCCACACTATTTCATGCATTGTCCTCAATGCATTGTGATATATGTATGCATGAAACAAAAATAGAGAGGGAAGGAAAAAATTACCTTAAGGTGGTGGTTCCGGTGGTGGTCGGATGGTCCACGAAAGGCGGCCCAATCATTATTGCGTGGAGTCCGAAGGAACCCACCAGAAACCTCCATGATACAACCCACAAGAATGATGCATGCATGTGTGAATTTTATTAACAATGTTACCCCATCTAATTTCCAATTTTCAAAAAAATTCAGAGTCAAATTTATCAAGATCCTTGTCCCAGAATGGAGTATGAAAAGATGGAATGATTGATTTGGACTTGGAAAATATGGGAACTAATACCGACTCAGAAAAAGACTTAAGTCAAGTAAAGGTTCGGGAGTCGAGAGACGGTTCAGGAAGTGGGTCCAAATCAAAAAGATAAAGCTCAGGTCCACATTCATTTCTCATGATGGAATGTGACTATCTAAGATTAGTGATTCAAGTTCAGGAGGGTTGGGAATCAAAACTGACTCTAAAATGTTACTCAAATTGGGTAACAAAACAGGAGTCAATAATGATTCAGGTATTTGAACTAAATCACAAACTTGAGGGTCAAAGTCACATCCTCATTGAGTTCATTCCACAAAATGAGAACTTACCAATTTATCAAATGGACTTTCAAAAGTATGAAATTGGTCAGTTCAATATGATCATCATGAATGATTGGTGATTCAATTTCACAATGGACAGGCACTGGATCCAATACTGACTCGGAAAATGGAGTGAAATCAGGTGAAAATACTGGAGGTCATAATTGAATCATGAAGTAAAATTGAATCATCAAGTGAAAGTTCAGGATCCATATTCATGTTCAAGTTCAATTTCAGTAAAAGGAAAACTTGCCAAAACGTCAATGGGATCTGAGTTTGGACAAGTTCATGTGAGTGTGCTGAAATGAATCTTGATTTCCAAAAACAACATGACTCTTTGGCTTGGACAGAATGGTTAGTGACATTAGAAATAGGATGAAGAGTTTGGATCATCAACTCTATGTCACGTTACGATCATTTTGAGCCTGAGTCATGATTTCAAGCATCTTTTGACAATTTATTGGTTCATCATTTGTTGAAAAAGATGAAGTGGTTTTGAAATTGGTGGCAAAATTGTGAGTCCATCGGATTTTGTGAGTGTGTTTGGACTCAAGCAAGAATTCCTTACTCGTTCCCCAAGCAGATGGGTGTTCATTATAATAAGGTGGAACTGAGTAGACTCTTGAAAATACTGTGGAATGGAGGGGCCAATGTTCTTGAAGTTGTTGCCGGCCCTCTGTAGATTGGCTTCTAAACTCTTTAGTAACTCAGATTTTTCTTCAATTGGTGGAGTATAAGAAGCAAATTTGGGGAATGAATATTGTGGACAAGGTGAATATGGTGGACAAGGAGGGTTGAAAATTTGACTCGGGGTACGTGAATCCCCAATGACTCGTGACGAGTTGAAATTATTATGAAAATTATAGTTATTAGAATGTGGGTAGGTGTTGTATTGATTCGGATAAGGCCAACCCGGTGTATTTGGTTGTGCATAGTAGAAAATGCCGAGTTGGAATTATCCGATCCAAATGGAGTTGGTGTGAAATATGGATTCATGTTGGATTGAAAGAATTGTTATTGTTGAATGCCATTTCACACAAAAAAATCACAAACAAAAGAAAATCAAACAACAAACAAAAAGAAAAGAAAAAAAATCAAAACAAAGCCAAAAGAAGGGTGACCTAGACCTAGATGAAATGTCCCTAGGGGCCAATGTCTATTCAAATTTTATAGGGCTTGGGTTGTGTGAGTGGGGAGATAATTTTTTGGGCTAAGGAAGGGTAATGAAATCCCACCTTATCTTGTTTGGGTTTTGCCTTAATTTCAATTCATGCAAAGTGTTGCAATATAGACAAGAATGTACAACACAAAGCGATAAATCACCCACGTGTTGTCCTATGCTATATGCAATCCATATGTACATCTCCATCCAAAACACAACAACAGAACAAAATACAGTATATTGGAATTGAATTGACACGTGCCTAAATGCAAATGTCTAAACTGTTTTAAAGGCGTCCAAATACCGTTATTTTAGTTATTTTATTTATTATGGTGTGTAGGCAATCAAAGCAAGAAAGATAGCAGTACAAATCCACTAGCTATTACAATTCACACATCCCAGAACAACAACATATACAATTTTCACAGAAGTGCCGCGGTTTTGCGGCAAATGTCACGGACGCGGGCTTTTGTTCAAAATCTGGGGCTCTGCTTTCTAGAGCAGGGAAAAAGGCAAAGCTAGGTTATTTTCTGCAATGTAAGCACCTGAAAATATTGCCCTGCACACCAAAATAGAGAAGACAAATGTTAACAAAATGTGACATCAAAACCATTCCCTTCCCCGGCAACGGCGCCA
>JAVJIF010007361.1:0-123391 GCA_038442645.1 Agave tequilana | reverse complement strand
TTCAAGGAGTGAGTGCAACCTCTGAGAGAGAGAGGGACTTCTTTGTACTCCTTAATTGTAACACTCCATCTTATTGTAAGAGAGCGTTTGACATGTAACACTCAATCTTATCGTATAAGAGAGCGTTTTTGTATCACTTCTATACCTGGAAATAAATAAAAGTGACACTTTTCTTTTTGCTTCTTTCGTTGTCTTGAACTTTTTGTCTTAGACTCATAGAAGCAAAGAATTTTGACTTTGTCAAAATTATGATGGTAATTTTAATAAGTCAAACTTTGTAGAGAAAGATCCTATTTCAGGAACTCTCATGATACTGTCAGAGGTGTAATATTAACTTGACAGAGATGAAATTTTTGATGGACCTGTCACTTTATAAGAGAAAGTGACAAGTAGAATGGTACCCCCAGGGAGGGTGAACTTTTATCAAGTGTTTGGGATTAACTGATTGAGCTCAACTGGGGATTTGATGGAAACACTGTTGATGGGGTAGTATTAACTAACAATGTTTTTTAGGTAGACTTGTATTCTGTTGAAGAGAATAACAAGTGGGACTAGACTCGTGGGGAATCTAGGAAAGTTTGTTACCATCAGAGGTGTGATATTAACTTAACGGGTTGGAAAGTGGTCTTGTCAGAAGTGTAATGTTAACTTGACAAAGGATGTGAGTCAGAGGTGTGATATTAACTTAACTCAGAAGTGTCACTGTCATAGGTGTAATGTTTAACTTGACAGTGTAGGGTAATGCTAGAAGTATAATGTTGAACTTAGCATTGGTCATCTCGGCTCGCATAAGGAAGTCCGAGGGAAAGTCATGGCCATAGGTGTATTGTTGAACTTAGCAATGACTTGGATGCTAGAGGTGTGGTGTTAACTTAGCATCATCCATTCAGCTTCGGTGTGGAAGTCTGAAGAAAAGTGACTGTCAGAGGTGTAATATTAAACCTAGCAGAAACTTGATTACTGTTTAGAGGTGTGGTGTTAAACTTTAACAGTAATTTGTCAGAGGTGTGGATATTAACTTGTCAAGATTGACTCATGATAAGAGTAATTTGAGGACCTGTCATTCTATTGGTGAGAATTGACAAGTGAAAATTTTGAAGTGCCAGAGGTGTAGTGTAACTTGGCAAATTGAAAATTGATACTCCGTGTAGAGTGACAAGCAAAATTTGTACTCGACAAGAATATTGAAAAGTTTCCATTACCAGAGGTATAGTGTTAACTTAGTAATGGTCGTATTTTATAGACCTACCATTCTGTGGATGAGAATTGGTAGGAGATTTTGGAGGAAAGAGTGGAGCCAAGTCCACTTTAGGATTTTTAGGAAACCCTCAGCTATCAACGGATTTGAGGTGCCTTACCAATTACCGTTTGAGTTGGGCTAGCCATGCTATTCCCTCAGCATGATGAGTTGTCGAAGACTTATGTTGGACTTAAAAG
The DNA here is from genome assembly GCA_038442645.1 of Agave tequilana. Lineage (NCBI taxonomy): Eukaryota > Viridiplantae > Streptophyta > Magnoliopsida > Asparagales > Asparagaceae > Agave > Agave tequilana. The sequence goes on along the minus strand of JAVJIF010007361.1, from coordinate 121,954 downwards.
CCCACATTTTCCTCTATTCCTTAGCCGTCGGAGGCGTCGATCAAATGGGAACGTGTCCCTTAGGATTTTTAGCAAATCCTCAGCTGTCAAGGGTTTGAGGTGCCTTTACCAACTACCGTTTGAGTTGGGCTAGCCATGCTATTCCCTCAGCATGATGAGTTGTCGAAGACTTATGTTGGACTTAGAAGCCAACATTTTCTTCTATCCTTAGCCGTCGGGGCGTCGGATATTAATGAAGAAGCTCTTCTTGTTTTGATCAGAGGTGTATTTTAACTTGATCAGCGGAAGAATACCATCTAAGGATAGTATTTCTTCAGGAACCTGCCATTGATCGGCATCATGAGTGTATCGCCATTCGAGGTTATGAGGCGATATGACCCATTTGAGTAGACTGACTCTACTACAAATGGTCCTTCCCATTTGGGTTGGAATTTTCCTTTGTCTGTGCGTCATTACCATGGGGTCTTCTGACGGCTAAGACAAGATCGCCTTTCTTGAAAGTTCGTACTTTAACTTTCTTGTTGAAGGCTCTGGTAATTCGAGCTTGGTAGAGCTCGATTTGCTGTTGGGCCTGCAGACGTTTATCATCTAAGGCCTCTAGTTCTTGGAGTCGCTGTCGGATGCTTCTCCTCTGTTGTCATCTCCGCTGTCAAGGCGACGCGTAGAGATGAAATTTGGATCTCTAGTGGGAGCACGGCTTCACACCCATAGACCAAAGAAAATGGCGTAGCTTTAGTTGGGGCTCGCACAGTTGTGCGGTAAGCCCATAAGCATTCACCCAACTTGTCGTCCCAGTCTCGTTGACTTTTCGAGACGAACTTTTGAGAAGCTTGCCAATGGTCTTATTGAAAGCTTCTGCGAGGCCATTAGCGGCAGGATAGTATGCCGTTGAGGGACACACTCTGGATTCTGAACTTGGCACAGAATCTCTGGAAAGCCTGGTAATGAACTGGGGGTCCATTGTCATGGATAATTCACCGAGGTACACCGAAACGGTAAATAACGTGATGTTTCACGAACTTGATCACGTTCGACGATTTGACTCCTTCAAAGGGATGGCTTCGGCCCATTTGGAGAAATAATCGGTTATTGCCAAAATGAACTGATGTCCTTTTGATGATGGTGGGCTGATAGAGCCAACCACATCCATCCCCCACATTTCAAATGGCCAAGTAGAGGTCGTAGAGTGGAGGTACCCTGGTGCTTGATGGATGAAATCCCCATGCACTTGGCAAGCGTGACACCTTTTAGCATAGGTGACGGCGTCAGCAATCATCTTGGGCCAATAATAACCCAATCTTTGAAGTCGATGTGCCAGTTTTGGGCCAGGTTGATGGGCTCCACACATACCGTCATGGGTCCCTTAATATCTCTTGGGCTTCTTTTGGTGAGAGGCACCGGAGTAAGATCCCGTCATGCGATCAACGATACAATGTTCGCGTAATCGCATTATAATAGAATTTGGGCTTTCCTTCGAATGGCAGCCGCCTCTTGGTGTCTTCAGGCAGGATGTCGTATAAGACGTAGTCGATATAGGGGAATCACCAGTCTTTAGGCTCTGGACCGGTTGATGCTTCAAGTGCTTCTTCGCGGTTGACGACCTCCCATGACTCCTGATAGTCTTCGAGAGCATTTCTCGGGCAGTACAGGTCGTGGCTGTAGACGAAATCTTCTCCATTGCTCCAGCTGGAAGAGCTAAGGAGGCAGCCAGGGATGCGAGTGCATCTGCGTGCGCATTTTGCCTGCGCGGTACATGGTCGACGTAGAAGCTTGTAAAACCTCGGCCATGCGGATAGTCGCGTTGTAATAGGGTACTAAGTCCTCATGTCTGACTTCGTACTCCCCGCGAACTTGGCTGACGATGAGCTTGGAGTCGCCGTATGCCTCGAGATTTTTAACGCCAATCTCATCGGCGAATTGCATCCCAATCAAAAGAGCGTTGTACTCCGCCACATTGTTGGAACAGGGCTCAGTTAATGAGACAGCTCGGGAATCACATAATTTTGTGGGGATACGAGTACTACTCCTACCCCCGCTACTACGTTCCCTTCGGGCTTGTTCTTGATGCACCGTCGAAGAAAAGTTGCCATACTTGACTTTCGAACGATGTCTGAGTCAGGCATACTTCAACAACTTCATCTGGGAGATCCTCGTAGACTTTGGCTGCCCTCGGATCTGGGTGCTCAGCTAGGAAATCCGCGACTGCTTGTCCTTTAATGGCTTTTGTGGTAAAAAGCGCATCTCATATTGGGAGAGCAATATGGCCCATTTGCCAGTCGGCCATTTAGTGATGAAGGTTGGTCATAAGTAACCTCAGGGGGTTAACTTTTGATATGAGTTTATAGTTTGGCCTACCAGATAATGTCGCATTTTCTGGATAGCGAACACTAGTGCCAAACATTCCTTCTCGATCGGTTTATACGATGTTCGGCTCCGATCATTGTTCTACTCAGATAGTAGATTGCTTGCTCACGTCCTTGATCGTCATTCTGAGCTAGTAGAGCTCCCAAAGAATGATTCATTGCTCGGACGTATACCAGGAAAGGTTTTCCGGTACCGGAGCTGCAAGGACTGGTGGTTGGGTGAGGTATTGTTTAATTTCCTCGAACGCTTGTTGGCAAGCGTCGTCCAAATGAACGAGACACCCTTCTTCATTAGCTTAGTGAAGGGTTGGCACCTTCCGGAGAGGTTTGAGATGAACCTACGGATGTACGCCAATCGTCCTTGCAATCCCCTGAGTTCCCTGAGATTTCTCGGAGGTTGCATCTCCTGGATAGCGCGAACCTTTTCCGGGTCCAAGTGAATCCGGTGGATGTTACAGCAAATCCTAAGAATTTGCCACTGGCCACCCCCAGGAAGGACTTTGTGGGATTCATTTTCAATTGATGAGCCGCATGATGTCGAAGACCACCTTCAGGTCCGCTATGTGATCATCTTTAGTGGCTTTTTACCGCGATGTCATCAACATAACATTCCACCATTTGCGTATTTGCTGATGGAAAATGGCGTCATGGCCCTTTGGTATGTTGCCCCTGCATTTTTCAGTCCGAAGGGCATGACGGTATAGCAATATACCCTAGAGGTGTTCTGAAGGAGGTATGCTTTTCGTCATCAGGATACATTTTGATTTGATGTATCCTGAGAATCCGTCCATGAAGGACATTCGTTCGAATCCACAAGTATTGTCAATCATGACATCTGTGATCGGCAATGGGAATTCGTCCTTGGGGCAGGCCTCGTTTAGGTCGCGGAAGTCGATGCAAATCTGGATCTTCCCGTTCTTCTTGGAGACGAGGACGATGTTGGCTACCCAGTCGGGATGTTATTCTTCCCTGACGAAGCCAGAATCAAAAGTTTTCTGACTTCTGATTGAATTGCCTCCATTATTTCTGGGCAAAACCGTCCCTGCTGTTGTTTGACAGGCTTACGTCCGGATGATGTTGAGGCGGTGCATAGCCACTTGAGGATCAAGTCCAGGCATGTCCTCGTAATTCCAGGCGAAGACGTCTATATACTCTTGTACAAGAGATATTAGATCTTTCTTCTCCGAAGGTGACAGGCCGTCACTTATGAAGATGGGTTTAGGGTTAGCCTCATCTCCTAGGTTGATCTGAACAACCTTGTCTTCTGTGGGTGGCTCGCGCTGTTCAAAGGGGGTATCCCAAAGAGCATTTAAATGTTTGATCCAAGGATCTGTATCAGATTGGATCATTTCTTCATTTCCATCTTCCAGGTGGCTTGTCGAAACCATGTTCACTGAAAGTTCCTTGAAGATGTTGCCGATACTGACATCTGACTCCCAAGATGATGTGTCTGAAGAGTAATCGTTGCTCGACGATTCTTGAGAATCGGAGGCTGATGGGACCGGAGTTGATACATAGCCCAACCCCCGGCGTGTCCGATGATAATAATCGGGGGCCTTCCCTTTCGGCACAAAGGATTGAAGCAACGTCCTCCTTCCTTTGCCGAAGTTCAACCCGGATTTGTTGGTCAGGTCGTACCCATGCATCTCATTATTTTGAACGCTTTTGGTTCGTAATGATCGAACTGAGGGGATTCTTCCTCGCCTTCCCATTCGTCGCGGGGCGTTGGTTCAGACGAGATTCGCCCAAAAGAATTGGTTTTTGGCCTTTCCGTCTTGCTGGAACCATAAATATAGATTCTTGCGCATTACCATTGTCTTGGTATGTCTCGAAGGACGATTTCACTGGTACATGCAATGATGTTAAGGCACCCATTGCCGACCAGAGATCGTCATCTATATCAGTGCTAGTATCTGACGGTATTGAATCAGAAGCACACACAGAAAAATACGCAAAATCTAAATCTTCATTAATATACCAACCGCCTACATCATCGGTGGTATTATCGACATCGGGCTTATTAGTGCCGTTACAAGTGGTTCTAACTCCCACAGGCACTCTTCTTTCTCAGGCTCAGTGTCAGCCTCATTACCAGAGTCTGGCTCCTCTGGTTGTGGGGCTTCATCCGTCTCCACCGGATCTTGGTACAGCAAAGAGTCGGTGAAATAATTCTCGACCCTTTGAACGGATGCCTTTCGGCGATCAACGTCTGCACATTTCCACTCCCGTCAATGTACTTCATGACTTGGTGGAGAGGGAGGGAACGATGGAGTTGCGGTGAATCCACGGTCGTCCCAGCAATAGATTATAGGAAGTGTCGGCGTCGATGATGTAGCATGTCACTTCCGACTTGAGACTTCCAATCTGACACCTGAGCTTGATCTTCCCATCGGACGGGTCTGATTGGCATTGAACCCATAGATAGTTGTCTGGTGGGGCTCAAACGATGGGTAGGAATGCCGAGATGTTGCATGACCCGGCGAGGCATGATGCTCAACGCGGACCCTGGGTCTACCTGGATGCGGTTCACCTCGGATGATCCAATATACCCTGTGAAGTACAGGGGTCGATCATGCTTCCCTTTCACCTGCATATCATCTGCCGTGAAGGTGATGCAGGGGGCATTCTGGGAGGTGTGGAGGCAATCCTCTACATTTCTCTCTCGGCACCTGGGTCATGAAGACCTCAGCATTTGCCAGAGCTTCTTGCAGAGCTTCCCTGGTCGACTTTGATAGTCTAAGAAGTTCATACAAGGTAATGCGTGCCGGAATGTTGGCCAACTGAGCCAGGACATCAAAGCGGTAAGGTGCCGTAGATCCTTCCGCGATGCCCTTTTGAAGGGCTCGAGAAAATCGAGTCTCCTTCTGCTTCTCCACAGGTGGCTTTGTGGAGGGCCTGACTGGCTCCGCAGTTGGTTATGGAGGGGCTACCGCCGTCTCGCCGTACTGTTTCAAGTACGCCTGTCCTGAACGGGTTCCCGCCATCGGTTGGTTGGGCTCTGCGGCCAAGACTATCGTTTCCTCCTCTGAGTCGGTCAGTGAAGGGATATCAGTCTCCGCTTCTCGAGAGGAGGCACCCACCACATTGCAGGATGAGGCCTTTGCCTTGCCTTTGGATTTCCTGTTGGTCACAGTAGTCCACTGCTGTTCATTGACAAGGTCAGGGTGGACCCACATAATTTCCCTTGAGGTGTAGGGACGGGTACCAAGCCTTTCTCTTGCTGCTGGTGAGGGTCTGTGTTGACCACTCTCAGCTTTCCTTTGAAATAGGAGTTACCCCCGCAGGCGTTGGAGGTTGTCTTCCGAACTGGAGAATCGACGTCACATTAGCCGTCACCTTCTTCTGCTCTGGTCGGAGCTTTAACACCTCCGCGTCAATCAGAGCCTGAAGGATGTCCTTGAAGACGTAGCAGCTTTTGTGGGGTGTCCCAACATCCTGTGATACATGCAGTAGTTGGGATTGTCGGTCTTGCCGACTTCCTCTGGGCGCCTAGCTTCAGGGAGCTTCAGTCGGTTGCTCTTGTTGAGTAGTTTAAAGAGCGAATCGACATGTTCCTCCTTGAAGGAATATTGCTTGTTGGCGCGAGGCTGACTTGAAGAGCCACTCGCCTTGCCTGATTGAGGTTTGGCGGGAGAATTGGTCTCCGTTGCCAAATTATCCTTCCGCTTTGTTTGGAGGGATGTGTCTGGCGCACGCCTGTCGGCCTTTCCGGCCTAGGCTTACCTTCCTCTGCTCTGACGCGGGCGACAATCTCCTCAGCCTGTTCACCTTGTTGGACTAATTGCTTCCAGGTGCGGCTTTCAGCAACTCCTATTTGAGCAAGGAGTGAGGTTTGGAGATTGTGGCGGCATGTTTCTACCAGGGTGGCCTGGGTCATACCGCTTGGACACCGGAGTGTCATGTTCCGAAATCTTTCCACGAAAGATTTGACGGACTCTGTAGGCTGTCTAAAAATGTCCAAACAGACAAGCCCTGAGAAAGCAGAGTTCCAGCATCAAGGCGCGTCGGCCCGAAGCCCGCGTCTCAGCATCAAGGCGCGTCGGCCCGAAGCCCGCGTCTCACCATCAAGGTGCGTCGGCCCGAAGCCCGCGTCTCAGCATCGAGGCGCGTCGGCCCGAAGCCCGCGTCTCAGCATCGAGGCGCGTCAGCCCGAAGCCCGCGTCTCAGCATCAAGGCGCGTCGGCCCGAAGCCCGCGTCTCAGCATCAAGGCGCGTCGGCCCGAAGCCCGCGTCTCAGCATCAAGACGCGTCGGCTCGACACCCACGTCTCGGTTGCAACTACCCGGAAATAAGGGGCCAGTCACCGCACATGTAGCGGGAAGTGGCCCCTCATTGTGGAGTTTTCAGGGGGCACGTTCATCCCCAGGGACCTCTATAAATAGCCCGGTTGGCATCAACAAAGGGACACACATATACACACAGAGAGAGATCATCAATAGAGAGAGAGAGCTTGACTCTTCAAGCCAGCTTGCTGCGTACAAGTTGCTCTTCGCCTACCTCTCTTTTAGAGTTTTTGGTGGACGGAGCTGAGTTACTCCCTCTACCGACCGAAGAGAAGATCCCTCGACGGTCCAGAACGGTCATCTGGTCAACGGAGAACAAGATTCACTCTCCACCGCCACCCGAAGAACCCAGCACTAAACAAAGGGGGAATTCAAGATTCAATATTCCCCCTCCCTTGTAACCGGAAGATTAAGCCGGCTGTAATTTTTCATCTGATTCAAGGAAACGTTACTCCAGCCCCCCTTTTCCGTGTCAAACAAGAGACGGCGACTCCGCTGGGGACCCGGTTTGTCACTGATGAACAAGCTGTGGCGCAGGATGATGTTCTCCGTAAGGGGAAGATGGTCTAAACACTCGTTGTCGAGTTCGACCAGGCGAAGTATGAAGAGTTCCTCTCTTCTGGCTCCAAGGGCCCAAAGACCCGCGTCTGCCGCCGGGTCTTGACAGGGAATGGCCTCGAGCCCGATCGGTGGCCTTCTCGAGCTCCTCTGTTGCCCACTGTGCCAAGACAAGTTCACGCGCCAACGCCTCCCAGAAGGCCCGCGTGACCTCAGGCACTGCTGTTGCGATCAACCGCGTCGCACAGAACTCACGCGTCAACGTCTCTCAGGAGACCCGCGTGGTGAACACTCTTGGTTCTATAAACCAGGATGTTGTTGGTTTCTCTCCACCTCCTCGACGCAACCGGAATGCTGAGCGTCGACAGAGGAGACGCGCGCGTCAACTCCAAGTCGGAACCGTTGGTTGTCTGACCGGGGTGGACGCGGCATACAATCTGATGCCTTGCCCGCATCTCGTCCAGTGCGTGAGATCCGCGTTTGGCGACCCAAACGCGATACTCCTCAAGTTGGGTCCTCCGAGGACCAACTCATCAAACGCCAGGGTGAAACCTCCGCGTCTTTCCAAACGCAGGAAGTACGCACTCATAGGCGTGGGGCCCAGCAGCCCACTCTCTCTCAAGCAACTCTGCCCAAACGCATCAGGCAGCAACGCGAGACTCGCGCGCGCGTCATACAGCCGCGTCATGAGAGCCGCGTCCTGAAGTCTGCGTCCAGCCTGAACAGCACATGACTGTCCCCCGTCTTCGACGTTGCGAGACCAGTCTCTTTAATCCCCCTCCCATGGATTTGAGGGATTATTTGACAAAAAAAGAAGTGCCAATCAAGCCACTTCGTCATGCTGCTGTCAACAGCATCCATATGCTCTCTGGATGCCATTATGGATCAGGCGTGCACCAGCAGTCCTTAATCAGACAGCTGACCCTGATTCCTCCGTCAGCCAAAAGAAGACGCTCCCACAGGAGGAGAACCTTCTCAGATGTTGAATACCCGGAGCTTACTGCAAACATGACTAGCAGAGGCAAGGGAAAACAACCAATGGTCAACTCAGAGGAATCTGATTCTGAGCCGGAAGGGTGTATCAACACACTCGCACCCGGACGGGGGCCATTCCCCCAATTGACTATAATGCCTTAGCCCGCGGCATTAGAATGGGTGATTCTCACTCCGCTATAGTGGAGTCGCAGGCTTCAAACTCTTCCGTCGAGAAGGAGGCTTCCGCCTACATGGCAGACACTCCTGAGGAGACGACCAGGCGTTTAGAACAGACGCAGAAGCACCAGATGGATATAATCGCCTCTCAACAGAGATCCATTGACTCCCTCAAGCATATGCTTGAGAAATTGCTTGAAGAAAGAGCGGGATCTCCTCCTAGACGGCCGAAGGGGAAAGGGAGAAAGGGAGGAAGCCCACCCTCCGAACCTTCCGACGAGACACGACGATCTACCTCGGATGTGTCTAAGCCCTCGTCGCAGGCAAGAAGCGACCCAGACCCGGAAAAGGCTCATGCTAAGAGAATGAGCCTGCTGGAGCAACGACTCAATGCCCTTGCCAGTCGTAAAGATCTCCAAGAGGCTGGAGTAGTCCGGCCCTATCCGGCCGAGTGGGACTTAGTCCCATACCCTCCTAAGTTCAAGGCTCCAACTCTCCAAGCATTTGACGGGAAGGGGTCACCCAACCAGCACATCTACTACTTCAAATCCCAGACCGGGAATGTAGTAGATAACGACGCTATACTGGCGCGACTGTTCATAGGCACCCTGAAAGGGTTAGCCTTTGAATGGTTCATGAAGCTCCCAGAAGGTTCAATCAAGAACTGGAGCGACTTGGAGAAGCTGTTTCTGACACGCTTCTTCGAAGATGATTCGGAAGTGACAAGCCCACCCTTTTAGCTACCAAACAGCGAAAAGGAGAGTCCGTTAAGTCTTTCGTAGAAAGATTTCGGAACGTGGCACTCCGATGTCCAAGCGGCATGACCCAGGCCACCCTGGTGGAAACATGCCGCCACAATCTCCAAACCTCACTCCTTGCTCAAATAGGAGTTGCTGAAAGCCGCACCTGGAAGCAGTTAGTCCAACAAGGTGAACAGGCTGAGGAGATTGTTGCCCGTGTCAGGGCGGAGGAAGGCAAGCTGCGGCCGGAAAGGTCGACAAGGCGTGCACCGGCACCAGACACCTCCCTCCAGACGAAGCGGAAGGATAACTTGGCGACGGAGACCAAATCTCCCACCAAACCTCAAACAGGCAGGGCAAGTGGCTCTTCAAGCCAACCACGCCCCAACAAGCAGTATTCCTTCAAGGAGGAACACGTCGATTCACTCTTCAAGCTACTCAACAAGAGCAATCGACTGAAGCTCCCTGAAATTAGGCGCCCAGAGGAAGTCGGCAAGACCGACAATCCCAACTACTGCATGTACCACAGGATGTTGGGACATCCTACCAAAAATTGCTACGTCTTCAAGGACATTCTTCAGGCTCTGATTGACGCGGAGGTGTTAAAACTCCGACCAGAGCAGAAGAAAGTGACGGCCAATGTGACGTCGGTTCTCCAGTTTGGGAGACAACCTCCAACGCCTGCGGGGGTAACTCCTATTCCAAGGGGAGAATTAAGAGTGGTCAACACAGACCCTCACCAGCAACAGGAGAAGGGCTTGGTAGCCGTCCCTACACCTCAGGGGGAAACCATGTGGGTCCACCCTGACCTCGTCGATGAACAGCAGTGGACTACTGTGACCAACAGGAAGTCCAAAGGCAAGGCAAAAGCTTCGTCCTGCCATGTGGTATGTGCCTCCTCCCGAGAAGCAGAGGATGATGTTCCCTCACTGACCGAATCAGAGGAGGAAACGATAGTCTTGGCCGCAGAGCCCAACCAACCGACGACAGGAACCCGTTCAGGACAGGCGTACTTGAAACAGTACGGCGAGACGGCAGTAGCCCCTCCACAACCAACTGCGGAGCCAGTCAGGCCCTCTACAAAGCCACCTGTGGAGAAGCAGAAGGAGACTCGATTCTCTCGAGCCCTTCAAAGAGGCATCGCGAAAGGGTCTTCGGCACCTTACCGCTTTGATGTCCTGGCTCAGCTGGCCAACATTCCGGCACGCATTACCTTGTATGAACTTCTTAGACTATCAAAGTCGACCAGGGAAGCTCTGCAAGAAGCTCTGGCGAATGCTGAGGCCTTCGTGACCCAGGTGCCGAAAGAGGAAGATGTAGAGGATTGCCTCCACACTTCCCAGAATGCCCCCTGCATCACCTTCACGGCAGATGATATGCAGGTGAAAGGGAAGCATGATCGACCCCTGTACTTCACAGGTTACATCGGATCATCTGAGGTGAACCGCATTCAGGTAGATCCAGGGTCCGCACTGAGCATCATGCCCCGCCGAGTCATGCAACACCTCGGTATCCCTACCCACCGTCTGAGCCCTACACAGACGACCATTTACGGGTTCAATGCCAACGGTACCCGTCCGATGGGGAAGATCAAGTTCAAGTGCCGGATTGGGAGTCTCAAGTCGGAGGTGACGTGCTATGTCATCGATGCCGACACTTCCTACAATCTGCTGCTGGGACGACCATGGATCCACCGCAACTTCATCGTTCCCTCCACTCTTCACCAAGTCATGAAATACATTGACGCGAGTGGGAAGGTGCAAACGTTGGTTGCCGAAAGGTATCCGTTCAAGGGGGTCGAGAATTATTTCACGGATTCCCTCTTATATCAGGATCCGGTGGATGAAACCCCGCAACTGGAGGCGCCAGACTCTGGTAATGAGGCTGACACTGAGCCCGAGCAAGAAAAGTGCCTGTGGGAGTTAGAACCACTTGTAAAGAGCACTAATAAGCTCGATGTTGATAATACCACCGACGATGCAGGCGGTTGGTATATTAATGAGAATCTAGACTTTGAATATTTTTCTGCGTGTGCATCCGATTCAATACCGTCGGATACTACTACCGACGTAGACGATGACATCTGGTCGGCAATGGATGCTTTGACATCATTGCATGTACCAGTAAAATCATCTTTCGGGACATACCAGGATAATGATGATGCACAAGAATCTATATTCATGGTTCCAGCCAGACGGAAAGGCCAAAAACCAATTCTCTTTGGGCGAATCTCATCTGAGCCAATGCCCCGCGAAGACTCGGAAAGCGAAGAGGAATCCCCTCAGCTCAGTCATTATGAACCAAAAGCGCTCAAAATGATGAAGCAAATGGGGTACGATCTAACCAACAAGCCCGGGTTGAACTTCGGCAAAGGAAGGAGGACGCTACTTCGATCCTTTGTGCCAAAAGGGAAGGCCCCCGATTATTATCATCAGACGCGCCGGGGGTTGGGCTATGTATCAACTCCAGTCCCATCAGCCTCTGATTCTCGAGAGTCGTCAGGTCGCGATTGCTCTTCAGACACGTCATCGTGGGAGTCAGATGTCAGTATCGGCAACATCTTTAAAGGGCTTTCAGTAAACATGGTTTCAACAGGCCATCTGGAAGATGAAGATGAAGAAATGATCCAAGCTGATACAGATCCGTGGATCAAACATTTAAACGCTCTTTGGGATATCCGCTTTGAACAGCGTGAGCCACCCACAGAAGACAAGGTTGTTCAGATCAACCTAGGAGATGAGGCCAACCCCAAGCCCATCTTCATAAGTGACGGCCTGTCGCCTCCAGAGAAGAAGGATCTAATATCTCTTGTACAAGAGTATATAGATGTCTTCGCCTGGAACTATGAGGACATGCCAGGGCTTGATCCACAAGTGGCCATGCACCGCCTCAACATCAATTCGGACGTAAAACCTGTCAAACAACAGCAGCGACGGTTCCGTCCCGAAATAATGGAAGCAATTCAATCAGAAGTCAGAAAGCTTATTGATTCTGGCTTCATCAGGGAGGAACAGCATCCCGACTGGGTAGCCAACATCGTCCCCGTCACCAAGAAGAATGGGAAGATCCGGATCTGCATCGACTTCCGCGATCTGAACGAGGCCTGCCCCAAAGACGAATTCCCATTGCCAATCACGGATGTCATGATTGACAATACTTGTGGATTCGAGCGAATGTCCTTTATGGACGGGTTCTCAGGATACAATCAAATCAAGATGTATCCCGATGACGAAAAGCACACCTCCTTCAGGACACCTCTAGGGGTGTATTGCTACACCGTCATGCCCTTCGGACTGAAGAATGCAGGGGAAACATACCAAAGGGCCATGAACGTCATTTTCCATCAGCAGATACGCAAAACGGTGGAATGCTATGTTGACGACATTGCAGTGAAAAGCCGCACTAAAGGTGATCACATAGCAGACCTGAAGGTGGTCTTCGACATCATGCGGGCTCATCAATTGAAGATGAACCCCACCAAGTCCTTCCTGGGGGTAGCCAGTGGCAAATTCCTAGGATTTGTTGTGACTTCCACAGGAATCCATTTGGATCCGGAGAAAGTCCGCGCTATCCAAGAGATGCAACCCCCCAGAAGCCTCAAGGAGCTCAGGGGATTACAAGGACGATTGGCGTACATCCGCAGGTTCATATCAAACCTTTCGGGAGATGCCAACCCTTCGCCAAGCTGATGAAAAAGGGTGTTTCATTCATTTGGGACGACGCTTGTCAAAAAGCATTTGAGGAGATCAAACACTACCTCACCCAACTACCAGTCCTTGCAGCTCCAGTATCCGGAAAGCCGTTTCTGGTATACGTCCGAGCAATGGATCATTCTTTGGGAGCTCTACTAGCTCAGAATGATGATCAGGGACGTGAGCAAGCAATTTACTATCTGAGTAGAACAATGATCGGAGCCGAACATCGGTACAACCCGATCGAGAAGGAATGTTTGGCACTGGTGTTCGCCATTCAGAAAATGCGACACTATCTGGTAGGCCAGACTATAAATGTCATATCAAAAGTCAATCCTTTGAGGTTACTTATGACAAAGCCTTCTTCACTAAATGGCCGGCTGGCAAAATGGGCCATGTTGCTATCCCAGTATGATATGCATTTTCTGCCACAAAAGGCTATTAAAGGACAAGCGGTGGCGGACTTCTTAGCTGAATACCCAGATCCCAGGGCAGTCAAACTCTACGAGGATCTCCCAGATGAAGTTGCCGAAGTCTACCTGACTCAGACATCGTTCGAAAGTCAAATATGGCAACTTTTCTTCGACGGTGCATCAAGGACAAGCCCAAAGGGACATGTAGTAGCGGGGGTAGGAGTGGTACTCGTCTCCCCACAAAATTATGTCATTCCCCGAGCTGTCTCACTGACCGAGCCCTGCTCCAACAATGTGACGGAATACAACGCTCTTTTGATTGGGATGCAATTCGCCGATGAGATTGGTGTTAAAAATCTCGAGGCTTACGGTGATTCTAAACTCATCGTCAGCCAAGTTCGCGGAGAGTATGAGGTCAGACATGAAGATCTAGTACCCTATTACAACGCGACAATCCACATGGCCGAGAGGTTTTCAAACTTCTACATCGACCATGTACCGCGCAGGCAAAATGCGCATGCAGATGCACTCGCATCCCTCGCTGCTTCTTAGCTCTTCCAGCTGGAGCAATGGAGAAAGTATTCGTCTATAGCCACGACCTATACTGTCCAAAAATTCCCCTCGGAGACTACCCAGGGTCAGCGGGAGATCGTCGCGGTAAAGAAACACTTGAAGTGTCGACCGCTTCAGGGCTTAAAGACTGGCGATTCCCCTACATTGATTTTGTCTTATACGGCATTCTGCCCGAAGACACCAAGGAGGCGCCGCCATTCGGAGGAAAGCCCCCAAATTCTACTATAATGCGATTTCGCGAACATTGTATCGTCGATCGCATGACGGGATCCTGCTCCGATGCCTCTCATCAAAAGAAGCCCAAGGAGTATTGAAAGAAGCCCACGATGGTACTTGCGGAGCTCATCAACCTGGCCCGAAATTGGCACATCGACTCCAAAGGATGGGTTACTATTGGCCCAAGATGATTGCCGATGCTGTCGCTTATGCTAAGAGATGTCACGCCTGCCAAATACACGGCGATTTCATCCATCAAGCACCAGGGTACCTCCACTCAACGACCTCTACTTGGCCGTTTGAAATGTGGGGGATGGACGTGGTTGGCCCTATCAGCCTACCATCATCGAAAGGACATCGGTTCATTCTAGCGATAACCGATTACTTCTCAAAGTGGGCCGAAGCTATCCCTTTGAAAGAGGTGAAATCTTCTAACGTGATCAAGTTCATGAAACATCACGTTATTTACCGCTTCGGTGTGCCTCGGCGTATCATCCATGACAACGGACCCCAGTTCATCAGCCAGGCTTTCCAGAGATTCTGCGCGAAGTTCAGAATCCAGAGTGTGTCCTCAACGGCATACTATCCTGCTGCTAACGGTCTTGCAGAAGCCTTCAACAAGACTATTGGCAAGCTTCTCAAAAAGTTCGTCTCGAAAAGTCAACGAGACTGGGACGACAAGCTGGGTGAATGCTTATGGGCCTACCGCACAACGGTGCGAACCCCAACTAAAGCCACGCCATTTTCCTTGGTATACGGATGCGAAGCCGTCCTTCCATTGGAAATTCAAATTCCCTCTCTACGCGTCGCCTTGACAGCGGAAATGACAACTGAGGAGAAGCATCAGCAGCGACTCCAGGAGTTGGAAGCCTTAGACGACAAGCGTTTGCAGGCCCAACAACAAATCGAGCTTTACCAAGCTCGTATCACCAGAGCCTTCAACAAGAAAGTCAAAGCGCGAACTTTCAAGAAAGGCGACCTTGTCTTAGCTGTCCGAAGACCCATGGTCATGACGCACAAGACAAAAGGAAAATTTCAGCCCAAATGGGAGGGACCGTTTGTAGTAGAGTCAGTCTACTCAAATGGGTCATATCGCCTCATAACTTCAAATGGCGATACACTCATGATGCCGATCAATGGCAAATCTTGAAGAAGTACTATCCTTAATAGTACTCTTCCTCCGATCAAGTTAAAAGTGCACCTCTGATCAAACATCCGACGCCCTCGACGGCTAAGGATAGAGGAAAATGTTGGTCTTTAAACCCGACATAAATCCTCGACAACTCATCATGCTGAGGGGAATAGCATGACTAGCCCAGCTCAAACGGTAGTTGGTAAAGGCATGTCAAACCCGTTGATAGCTGAGGGTTTGCTAAAAATCCTAAGTGGACTTGAGTCCACTCTTCCTCCAAAATCCCTTACCAATTCTCGTCCATAGAATGGTAGGACCACAAAATACAATCATTACTACGTTAACACTATACCTCTGGTAATGAATACTCTTTGTCGAGTATAAACTTTGCTTGTTAACTCTGCATAGAGTAACAAACTCTCAAATTTGTCAAGTTAACACTATACCTCTGGCATTTCAAATTCCACTTGTCAATTCTCATCAATAGAATAACAGGTCCTCAAATTGCTCTTATCACGAGCCAATTCTTGTCAAGTTAACATTACACCTCTGACAAACTACTGTTTAAGTTAACATTACACCTCTAAGCAGTACATCGAGTGCCTGTCAAGTTAATATCACACCTCTGATAGTCACCTTTCTTCAGACTTCCGTATCGAAGCTGAAATGGACGATGCCAAGTTAACATCACACTTCTAGCATCCGAGTCATCGCTAAGTTCAACAATACACCTATGGCCATGACCGTTCCTCGACTTCCTCGTCTAAGTCGAGATGACCAATGCTAAGTTCAACATCACACCTCTAGCATTACCTCACTGTTAAGTTAAACATTACACCTATGACAGTGACATTCTGAGTTAAGTTAATATCACACCTCTGACTCACATCCTTGTCGAGTTAACACCACACTTCTGACAAGACTATCTCCAACCCGTTAAGTTAATATCACACCTCTAACGGTAAAAGCTTTACCAGATTCCTCGCGGGTCTAATTTCACTTGTTATTCTCTTCAACAGAATAACAGGTCCACCTAAAGACATTGTTAGGTTAACATTACACCGCTGACAATGTTTTATCAAATTCCCCAGCTGACCTTGAATCAAGTCAATCCCAGACACTTGACAAAAGTTCACCTTCTCTGGGAGTACGCATTCTCCCTGTCACTTTCTTTTACAAAGTGGCAGGTCCACCAAAAATCATCCCATCCCTGTCAAGTTAATATTACACCTCTGACAGTATTATGAAAGTTCCTGAATAGGAACTTTCCTTACAACTTTTGGCTTATTAAGATTACCATCATAATTTTAATAAAGTCAGAAGATTCATTGCTTCTACGTGTCTAACTGAAGATAAAAAAAAAATTCTTTCAAGACAATGAAGAGGCAAAAAGAAAAGTGTCACTTTTATTCATATCCAAACACATGAAAGTGATACAAAACGCTCTCTTATACAATAAGATTGAGTGTTACAATTAAGGAGTACAAAGAAGTCCCTCTCTCTCTCTGAGGCCGTACTCACTCCTTGAAGCCGCATCTGATCCTAAGTACATGATGTCTGGAGAAGTGCCAAATTGTGGCGACTATTGGAACCGATTGCACTTTGATGCACGACGCCAACTTCGAAAGCGCCCTAGCTGACTAAGCCAGGAGCAATGGTGTTCTTGAGGTCGATGGCAACAGAAGAACCTGCAACCTTCGTTCAAGAGTTGATCTTTCCCCCGCAGGCCATCCAAAGGACATGGACTGTCCTTGATGTCACTTCTGGGATGGGAGAGGAAGAGGATCCTCTCTGCCACCGCAACCGCCGGAACCTCCTCGCCGTCATACTTGACCTGACCATCTCTTGCCATCAGGCATGTTTGGTACAGGAGATCTGAAGAGACCTTGGCGAGGGTTGGGTCCTCGTCAGAGACATAATATATTCTCTCAAAGGTGACGAGGACCATAATATATTCTCTCATAGGTGAACCTTGAACAAGCTCGCCGGTTGAAGCATTCTTCCGGGAGACCAGCGAACCTGCAAAGAACAAATAAGAGAATCAGAAAATCTGGAACTTAGTATACTTAACAAAGAAAACTAAGTGACAGACGCGGCAGTCATTGAAGACTTCAGACGCGGGAACAACCCGCACGGTCAAACCACCGCGTCGGCAGAAATAGACGCGAGTCAAAACTGTGCCACGCGCAGGGTTCAAACGCGGCCTCAGTTTGCACCCGCGCTTAATGCACAAGACGCGAAAAACTTCAGAACGCCGAAAATTGCCATCTCTCTGTTGGGTGAACAGGAGTTGCAAGATTCAGGTCTGAAACGCGCCAAGGCAATGACCATGAGCAAAGCCAGCGTCAAGAACCCGCGTTCAGAGAAGTTCAAGTCACCGGCACAAATTCCAGAATAGGAATGCACCAGTATTTCATTCAGATGGCTATGCCAAAGTACAGGCTACGAACATTATCGGGGTGACATACCAGCAGAGGCCTCTGTCCAGAGTTGGCCACTCTGCATCCAAACGCGGGCGCGTAAGATGATCCGAGAGAGGATTCCTTCTGAAGAGACCAAACAGGAGCATGAGAGCTCTGGGTCATCTTCATCCACGGGGTCACCTTCACCCATGAAGACGGTTCTCTGAAAGATAACTCAAGGCGTGGTCTCTCAGAGCAAACAAAAGAAAACAATCCAAGTTTGGATTATTGAAGAGGGGGCACACCCTATTTATAGGCAGTCCCTAATAACTGTCATTAATAGTGCATCAATCGGAACCGTCGCGCACGACTGTCAAAGCCCAATAAAGGACTGACGCGTGGAACGTTGCTTTGGAAACCGACGAGAGCGCCGGTTTTTCAACCGCCAGTGTCGGTTCTGCATGCAAGGGCATTAACGCCTGAATCCAATGAGAGGCCGACGCGTGGATAACTGCCTTGGGAAGCAACGGATGACCCGCTATCCCAATCGACAGTGAAGGCTTGACGTTCAAAGATCTCCTAAAAATCTTTTTAAGTCATGCTGCATTGAACGCAGATGGGAAAGTCGCGTCTCTTCAGCAGACAAGGCTGCGTATCCCGTGTCTGCTCGATCCGCGTCTTTCCTGGCAAGACAGATTCTTGTTATTCAGAGCCGCGTTTCACTCTGTGATTGACGCTGCGTCTCATCAGAAGGACTTGGTGAAATCTAAGTTCCTGTGGACTGACGACCGCGTCTCACTTTATGGATCAATGCTGCGTCTCATCAAGAAGACCGCGTATCAATCTGTGATTGACGCTGCGTCTCATCAAAAGGACTTGGTGAAATCTAAGTTCCTGTGGACTGACGACCGCGCCTCACTCTATGGATTGACGCTGCGTCTCATTAAGAAGACCGCGTATCAATCTGAGATTGACGCTGCGTCTCATCAAAAGAACTTAGTGAAATCTAAGTTCCTGTGGACTGACGACCGCGTCTCACTCTATGGATCAATGCCGCGTCTCATTAAGAAGACTCAGAGTCAAGGCCGCGTTTCATTAACAGAACTTAGTCTTACCTAAGTTTAATATTCACAGCCAGTTACCAAGGAGTTGGATTCGCCTACAGCTGAGCAAAGAAGATGGAGCAAAATTTTTCAAACTTTTATTATAAACAGTAAAAGTGGATACAAACACTCTAAACAGAGTGTCCTCTTCTTTACAAAAAAAAAAAAGAAAAAAAAAAGAAGGCTAAATGTCCTGGCTCGCCAAGGAACGGATTTGTTCCCTGAGATGATGCATCTTGATCTGACGTGCCTTCTCAGCCTCCATCATGGCTTGGACCCGCAGCTCCTCTTCGGATAGGAAGGGTCTTGCAGCCAGCTGCGTTCGCAGAGATTCCACCCTGGAAGAGTGTAGAGACAGACTCTCTTCAGCTCGCGCCTTAGCAGCTTGTTGCTCCTCAAGCTCCTCTTTGATGGTAACGAGCTTCTTCTCATTGAACGCAAGCACAGCTTCTGCCTTGGCAATGGTGTCCCGAGCCTTGGCAATGGTGTCACGAGCACTGATGATGACTTGCTCAGTGCTCTGCATGGTAAGCTCGGATTCCCTTGAATTGGCGGTTAGTCTTCGACATTCAGCCTGGGAATATTCGAGGCTGCGGGTCTCTGCAGCAATTGTGCCTCCGCCTCCTGTCGCTCTTGTTCTTGAACAGCTAGGAGCCTAGTCAAGGTGGCCTGGGCCTCATCAAAGGAGCCAGCATTTTCCAAAGACTCCAGCTCGTGCAGGTCATCTCCCAGTTGCTTCACCACCCGCAGACATGCCTCGGCAAGTGAGGGGCCTCCCGTTAATTCGATGTTCACGGCCATATTTTTGAGAAGCTTCTGGGCAAATTTGAAGGAGCTGCTCCCACGTAAGATGAGATCAATACATGATCCCATCGAGGCGAAGAATTGTTGCACCATCTGACGTGCCAGTTCCCCTATGTCTTCACCACCTGGGAAGCTTCCCGACCCCTTTTCTGTCACAGGATAGGGGATATAAGGCGGATCTTCTCGCACAAGAGTCGTGCTGGCCGTCGATGCGGCAAGAGCAAGATTGGCCAATGGCGCTTCCGGAGGTGCTACCTCTGCAGGAACCTCCACGACCAATGATGGAGTAGTTAGCGCAACCTCCTCAGAAACCTCAATCGAGACCTGAGCTGTGTGGCCTTCTGGAAGGGTACCGACCGTCAGACTCTCTACCTGAGCCCCCTCAGTCCTCTCTGCAAGTTATTGCGATGTTAGCCACAATGGTAGAAAAGCGAAACATTTAAAGCATCAGAGCTGCCTTACCAGGTTGGAGGTCCAGAGACGTCGAATCCTGCGGAGCGGAAGTCTCCTCGGCTTCAGCAGTAACCTCCTCGCCCGGCAGAGTGAGAGCCTCCTCAACCCCAGTAGTTGCTTCCCCGTCGGCAAAATGGAAGGCTCCCCGATCTCAACAGTTGCCCCCTCTGAAGCCTCGATTCTCTCGGGCTGGGTCAACTCTTTCACCATCTCCTCGACACGCGAGGAGGTTGTAGCGTCGGCGTCTCCGGCTGGCCCTGCAGCATAAAACAAGAATGTTAGAACATCCTCTTCGATATGCAAAGAGAAAATTAGACAGAGGATGGAAAGAATACCTTCAGTAGGGATAATCGCCAGCGATGGTGCAGTCGATGGCTCACCCTCATATATTTCCTCCTCCGAGATGTGGAAGAATTTGCTTTGATCAGGAAGAGCGGGTTCATCGCCATAGTCGGTCTCGTCTTCAAAGGCGCTTTCCCCCGATATCGAAGAAGACGACAGCGCAACGCGAGGAAGCTCCGCAACAGGAGCCTTACCTCCAATTACCCCAGTGGTAGGGCTAGGGTCGACTGCCCTAAGACTGGAAATGAAGATGCTAGGAGACCCCGGCTGCTGTGCCTCGTCTCTCCCATCATGAGCAGAAGAAGGCTCGGGTTGAACTGAGATGCCTGCAATCTCAACATCCCTTCCAGTCATTATGTCGACCTCCAGTGACTCGTCATCTTCGGCGGCGGTGGACTCGTCAACAAGCTCCCCTTCCTCCACGGTCTTGCTGCGCGACCTAGGAGCACGGACTAGGGTGGGGAAATCTTCATCTTCCGACGGTTCCTCAACCCTAACAGGGACGTCTTCAGGAGGATCCTCAACTCCAGCAGAGATGTCTCCGGATTGAGAGACTTCAGCCGTTAAATCCCTCCGAGCCTTCTTTGGGGCAGGCTCAGCAATAGAAGCAGAGCGTCGACGACGCTTGCTCGCCAACTGCTTAGACCTCCTTGCCCGCGGCTCCTCCCTCGTGGCTGGTGGCTCCGCCCTTGTCGCTGGTGGCTCTGCCCTTGCCGGTCGCGGCTCCGCCCTCACTGCTGGGGGCTCCCTCCTCGATCTTCGCCCGACCTCCTTTTGGCCCTTCAGGTACTGTTCTACGAGTTTCGGCGGTTTATTCGAATCCGTCCTCGCCTCGAGACTTGCATTGATGCTCTCAATGCATGAAGACGCCGGAAAAAAGTCTGGCGTTTGGATGGCTTGGGAGTACCAAGTACAGAAGCTGAAACTCGTACGGCACTTGGGCCCCTCGAGAGGTAGACGGAAAGATACTCCCGTCCCTCCAGCCACACTATAGTACCAGGCCCGAGCACCCTCGAACAGGTTCCCTTCGAAGGCGAGTCTAGCATTGGGGTTCCCGACATAGAGCTGATCATAGCCGAACTGTCGAGCGAAGCGACTCGGCATGTACGGCTCAATGGTACATGACGTCCCTTGCCGGAAAAGCACATATCCGGGCCGGATATTTAGCAACCACCAGAAGGCTCCCGCGGATAACCTCGTGAAGTCATCTGGGCCAACAGAATCAACAAGTAGATCCCCGAAAGATGCATCAGGGATCTGGAGGAGGCAGCGATTGAGCTGGTAGTTGGCAGGGTCTGAAAGGCACTTCCGGACGTAATATATATAAGGATCACGCCATTTTGAACCCTCCAACCGCTGTACAAAAGGGACAGAACTCTCCCTCCAACGCGCTGCCGTCATCAAAGAAGGGCAATGCATCACGTACCAAGCAATAAGGTACGTGTAAGGCAGCTCGACACGAGGGTTGGGACGCTTCACCGTCGGATTCCCTCTGAGTCAACATACGGCTTTCCCTCGGAGTCTACAGTTTTTGGTGGCTCGCAGAAACTCTTAGTGAGCGCCCGCAGCCCGCTCTGAATACCAGCCGCCACGGCCGGGAGAAGGGCTATGGGGTTGCCATGAGCCAGAAGCACCGCCGGGTACACCACGTCAGCAACAATGACTTCATGTGGCAGCGTGGGCACCACACAGCGCTTCAGCCACAGCATCAGAAAGCCCGCCAACAGCGCCCGATCGGAGATAGGGGTCCGGGCTTGATGGTGAAAGCTCTCAAAAACCAAGTCAGGGTCAAAACCGTCCTCATTCGACTCCGTGGTGTAGAAACTGTCAGGAGCCTGGTCGATCCTGTCTTCAATCTCCCTATCAGAGCTGGGATCCAATCGGGTTATCCGATGGTCTTTGGTGTTGACATTATTGAACAAGTAACTGGCCCAAGACAGTTGCTTGACTCCCTGCGACCGCCATTTGGTTATCTGGCCGCAAATGTGGAAGTGACATAACACTTCCCAGTAGGTCTCATATATGAGGGGAAACTCCTCCTTCACATAGCGAAGCTCCACAGCGGTCGGGACATATTCCTCATAGGGAATATCCCCTGTCGACAGCCCCGAGACCTCGTGCAGCTCGTGCAGAGCAAGTCCCATCTCCCCGACCGGAGTGAAGAACGTCCCCGTCGAAGGATTATAACGCTCTAGAATCCCGAAGAAGTTCTGAGAGCTTTGAGGGATCCCCCACTGCACGGCCCTGACTGCCGAATACAGTCCCACGCGCTTTAGCAAACCCCCGAGCTCGGTAAGGACAAAGCCGACCATCCTGCCCCACCAATAGTTCTCCGTGGAACGGACCCACCCCGGCGCACGGAACCCGACCGGGTAGTCACCCTCCGCCTCCATGAAGGCGTTGAGGAAGGTAGTGCCAAGTTGTGGTATCTCCCCAGCTGGAACCTCAGTCCTGCGCGACCCAGGGAAAAGGCCGATAACTGACCTGTCATGGCTATCATGACGGTATACTTTGTGGGAGCCCAAATCACCGAGAGTGATCTCGGGAACATATCGAGCAAGGTCCCATTCCATCTTCCGAGGGACGGACATATGCTGGAAGTAGGACAGTGGGAACATCCTCTCCATGTCTGGAAGAAAGAATCTTCCACCCTTTATTTGATGGAGCCATTTGTAAGTTCCGTCATACACGCTATGGCCGCCCTCGTGGATACGATCTCCGAAGAAGAAGGCAGGCTTCTCCAGCTTGATGCCAGCATCTGTTGCGAATGCTGCATCAGTCATAAACACCCGAAGGGTTCTCATGTCAACATTTGAGAGCCTCTCTCTGCGATCCGGTGACTTGTCAGCAGTCACGGGAACAGTCCTTTGTAATACAAAAGTCAAATCCCGGTCAGCACCACCTACATGACCAAAGTGGCACTTCTTGGCGAGTGAAGCGACAGGGCGTGACGCTGCAAAACGAGAAAGACACTTAGTTAGATACTCTATCAAAAGCAAAAGGAAAAAAATGCTAAGTGTTGATAATCCGAACGCAGAAGAGGCACTAGACGCAGGAATTATCAAATCCGCGTCCAGACCTGTGCATCCACGCAGAAGAGGCACTGGACGCAGGAATTATCAAATCCGCGTCCAGACCTGCGCATCCACGCAGAAGAGGTACTGGACGCAGGAATTATCAAATCCGCGTCCAGACCTGCGCATCCACGCAGAAGAGGCACTGGACGCAGGAATTATCAAATCCGCGTCCAGACCTACAGGATCGGCGTCTCCACAACATTCTCCTTGATGTCACTTCTGGGGTGCGAAAAGAAGGGAGTTATCCACCTTAACCCTTCCATCACCATAATCGCCAGAAGTTAAGGAGGGTAACTCCCTTCCACACACTCCCAGATGTCTAAGTGCTTGGACTCGGGTGCCAGATTCATAAAACAGAACGCAAGGATCAAATCCGCGTTCTGTAAACTAAGTCCGCGTCTGAACCCTTCACAAATAGAAAATGTTCTAAGTGAAGAATCTGAAGCGCAGGACTCAAGGGCGCGAGGGTCCAAACCCACGCCTCGGTTATCAACCCAAAGACTGCGTCTGGGAATCAAACACGATTTAAAATTCGCGTGTTAAGGGTTCTTAAAAGTTCTTTGAACTTCCTTAATGGCGAAACTT
This sequence comes from Agave tequilana, assembly GCA_038442645.1. NCBI lineage: Eukaryota > Viridiplantae > Streptophyta > Magnoliopsida > Asparagales > Asparagaceae > Agave > Agave tequilana. The sequence continues at coordinate 98,066 of JAVJIF010007361.1, read as the reverse complement.
CCTCCTAAAAGGCCTTTACCTTGGAGACCTGGGAGAACGACGTCCTGTGCAGAGGAGGAGCTGCCCCTCTGGGCCTCGGCGACGGCCGCCTTTGAAGAAGAGGCAGTTGGTTTGGTCTTGGGTGCCATTGCTAATTCGATCCAAGTTTAAACAGATGAACAGAGGGGGAAATTCTTTTCTCAGCAAGTGCGTTCGGAGAAGAAGATACATCTCTCCAACTGTTGCCTTTTATAGGCACAAAGATTCGCGAAGATACGCGGCGTGTGGCCCGATAGATGCTGCAGCGAGTCGCCGCTTGACGCGTGTAACAAAATCGTTTCTGAACGGAGAAGATCATGCGTCGCAACCCCGCCACGAGTCAGCAGTCGACACGTGGAGTAGTTCATTTAATGAATCAGGAAATCCGCTCGCCAAGAGGCGAAATTGCGCCGGTTCCCTAGGCCAGCTGGCGGCGTAATCATGACATGGCACAGAAATTCGCGCCCAAAGAACGCACCTCCTCGATGGACATGCCACGTCAGCCTCTCCATGAATGCATTCGGAAGGTCGCGTCTCTCTAAGAAATTCGCGTCCTTCCAGTCTGGCCAAATATCGCGTCTATATTCAAGAGATACGTCTCTCCGAAGTTCGCGTCTTCAGCTGAACATCGCGTCTGCCTTGTGAAGATCAGTCGCGTTTCCATCTCGCTAAGAAGTCGCGTCTTTAAAGCAGCCTCGTCTCTGCTTTTCAAAAAAGGAACCTGCGTTCAGTCCCTGCTTCTGCGAATCAGTTCAACAGTACACTGGCGCAAACAGACAACCAACCGCTCCCGGCCAAAAGCGCACCTGTGACAAACTAAAAGCAATCGGGGAGGTCTAGACTATGTATCTAGACACTCAACACGATCAACTCTGATGGCTTCAAAGAGTTCAACAGTACACTCACGAAGACCAAATCCAGATAAGATCAAACCCGAAGCATCAACAGTCCAGTCATAAAGGCGAACGTGGCTAAAATCCAAAGTATTTCGAAATCCGTCCCATTTAACTGCGGAATATCGGAAACTTTGGAGGGGGTTCTGTAGGCTGTCTAAAAATGTCCAAACAGACAAGCCCCTGAGAAAGCAGAGTTCCAGCATCAAGGCGCGTCGGCCCGAAGCCCGCGTCTCAGCATCAAGGCGCGTCGGCCCGAAGCCCGCGTCTCACCATCAAGGTGCGTCGGCCCGAAGCCCGCGTCTCAGCATCGAGGCGCGTCAGCCCGAAGCCCGCGTCTCACCATCAAGGCGCGTCGGCCCGAAGCTCGCGTCTCAGCATCAAGGCGCGTCGGCCCGAAGCCCGCGTCTCAGCATCAAGGCGCGTCAGCCCGAAGCCCGCGTCTCAGCATCAAGACGCGTCGGCTCGACACCCACGTCTCAGTTGCAACTACCCGGAAATAAGGGGCCAGTCACCGCACATGTAGCGGGAAGTGGCCCCTCATTGTGGAGCGTTTTCAGGGGGCACGTTCATCCCCAGGGACCTCTATAAATAGCCCGGTTGGCATCAACAAAGGGACACACATATACACACAGAGAGAGATCATCAACAGAGAGAGAGAGCTTGACTCTTCAAGCCAGCTTGCTGCGTACAAGTTGCTCTTCGCCTACCTTCTCTTTTAGAGTTTTTGGTGGACGGAGCTGAGTTACTCCCTCTACCGACCGAAGAGAAGATCCCTCGACGGTCCAGAACGGTCATCTGGTCAACGGAGAACAAGATTCACTCTCCACCGCCATCCGAAGAACCCAGCACTAAACAAAGGGGGAATTCAAGATTCAATATTCCCCCTCCCTTGTAACCGGAAGATTAAGCCGGCTGTAATTTTTCATCTGATTCAAGGAAACGTTACTCCAGCCCCTTTTCCGTGTCAAACACTCCCCTTTTCGCTGTTTGGTAGCCAAAGGGTTGGCATTGTGACTTCGGAGTCATCTTCGAAGAAGCGTGTTAAAAAGAGCATCTCCAAATCGCCCCAGTTCTTAATAGAACCTTCTGGGAGCTTCATAAACCATTCAAAGGCCAACCCTTTCAGGGTGCCGATGAACAGGCGTGCCAGGATGGCGTCATTATCTACTACATTCCCGGTTTGGGATTTGAAGTAGTAGATGTGCTGGTTGGGTGACCCCTTCCCATCAAAGGCTTGAAGAGTTGGAGCTTTGAACTTGGGCGGGTACGGAACCAAGTCCCATTCAGCCGGGTAGGGCCGGACCACTCCTACTTCTTGGAGGTCTTTGCGATTGGCAAGGGCCTCGAGGCGTCGCTCCAGTTGACTCATTCTTTTAACATGAGCCTTTCCCTGGTCTTGGTCGCCTTTTACTTGCGACGAGGACTTGGACGAGCCGGAAGTAGATCGCCGCGTCTCCTCAGAAGGTTCGGAAGATGAGCTTTCTCCCTTTTTTCCTTTGCCCTTTGACTTTTTAGGAGGGGACCTCCTCCTGTCTTCGAGCAGCTGTGCAATCGCCTGCTTGAGGGAGTTGATAGATTCCTGCTGAGAAAGAATCATATCCATTTGTGCCTTCTGGATCTGCTCCAAACGTTTAGTCGTCTCCTCAGAAGTGCCTGTCATGTAGGCGGAGGTCTCCTTCTCGACGGAAGTGTTTGAAGCCCTTGATTCCGCTACGGCGGAGTGAGAATCATTAATGCCATGGGCTAAGGCATTATAGTCAATTGGGGGAATGGCCCCAGTCCGGGTGCGAGTGTGTCGATACACCCCTTCCGGTTCAGAGTCAGACTCGGACTCGTTTGAGCTGACTGCAAGTTGTTTTTCCTTGCTCCTGCTTGTCATATTCGCAGTGAGCTCCGGGTACTCAACGTCAGAGAAGGTTCTCCTTCTGTGGGAGCGTCTTTTTTAGCTGACGGAGGAATCAGGGTCAGCTGTCTGACTAAAGACTGCTGGTGTACGCCTGATCCGCAACGGCACTCAGAGAGCATATGGATGAGCCGTTGGCAGCAACACGACGAAGTGGCCTGATTGGCACTTCTTTTCTTCGTCAGATAATCCTCAAATCCATGGGAGGGGGATTGAAAAGATTAGCCTCGCAACGTCGAAGACGGGAGGCATCCATGTGCTGTTACAGCCTGGACGCAGGCATCAGAGACGCGGTTCTTGCGCCGCAGCTGTTCAGCGCGCGTCTGGCGTCTCTGTTGAGACAAAGCGCGCCTGTCGCGTTGCTGTTTGGTGTGTCGGAGCGGAGACACTTGAGAGAGGATGGACTGTTGGGCCCCACGCCTATGGGCTTGTGCCTCTTGCGCTTGACGAAGCGCAGAGGTCTCATCTTGGCGTTTGGTGAGTTGGTCCTCAGAGGACCTAACTGAAGGAATCTCGCGTTTGGGGCGCCAAACGTGGACTTCACGTACTGGACGTGGCGCGGGCAAGGCGCGAGATTGTACGTCGCGTCCAGCCTCAGTTGGACAACCAACGGTTCCAACTTGCAGCTGACGCGCACGTCTCCTCTGTCGACGCTCAGCATTTCGATTGCGTCGAGGAGGTGGAGAGAGACCAACGACATCCTGATGCTGGACATCAGGGACTTTGACCACGCGGGTCTCCTGAGAGACGCTGACGCGGGTGTTCTGTGCGACGCGGTTGGTCACAAAGGTAGATGTGCCTGGGACCACGCGGGCCTTCTGAGAGGCGTTGGCGCGTGTACCTTGCTCGGCACAGTCGGCAGCAGGGGAGCTCGAGAAAGCCACAGATCGGGCCTCGAGGCCATTCCCGTCGAGACCCGGCGGCAGACGCGGGTCTTTGGGCTCTTGGAGCCGGAAGAGAGAAACTCTTCGTACTTCGCCTGGTCGAACTCGACAACGAGCGATTCGACCATCTTCCCCTTATAGTGGACGTCATCTTGCGCCACTATTTGCTCCTCAGTGACAAAACGTAGTCCCCAGCGGAGTCGCCATCTCTCGTATGACCCGAAAAAAGGAGAAGACAAGAATTGCAGTAAAAGTTTTCCTTGAATCAAATGAAAAGGATTACAACAAAACTGTTCCTTCCGGTTACAAGGGAGGGAGAATATTGAATCTTGAATTCCCCCTTTGTTTAAGGCTGGGTTCTTCGTGTGGCGGTGGAGAGTGAATCTTGTTCTCCGTTGACCAGATGACCGTCCTTCAGGGATCTCCTCTTCGGCCGGTAGAAAGAGTGACACAGCTCTGTCTACCAAAACTCTAAAAGAGAAGGTAGGCGAAAGCTAGCTCGTACGCAGCGAACTTGCTGAAGAGTTGATCTGCTTCTTTTCTCTCTGTGTCGCCCTCTGTCTCTCTTCGTCCGATTGATTCTCTGATCTCCTTCCTCCCTCTCTTCATAGCAAACAGGGCTATTTATAGAGGTACCAGGGGTGAACGTGCCCCCTAAAAACGCTCCACAATGAGGGCCAACTTCCCCGCTACATGGGCGGTAACTAACCCATGTGCCTGCTAAAGACACGCCACGATGGGACTAATTTCCCTTACGTGTAGGCAGTGATTGGTCCCTTAACCAAGGCGGTTATAACTGAGACGCGGGTGTCAGGCCGACGCGCCTTGATGCTGAGACGCGTGTGTCGAGCCAACGCGCCTTGATGCTGAGACGCGGGTGTTAGTCCCTCGCGTCTAGAGCTTGAAACTTTGCTTTTCAATGGCTTGTCCTCCAGTAACTTTTGGACAGCCTACACCTGCCACTTAACTTATTTGTCATGTCGTATAATTAAATTCATTTGCAAGGTCTGACATGCACAAAACTTATAAGCTTCTCAACAAGACGTCATCATTTCCTCATACCAGGATGTAGATTCTGTCAATGAATACAGTTCATCGTACACATTACATTATCACTCAACTCACAGAAGCTATTCACTAATAAAAGAATTTCACTTCTTAATGAATCAAAGTGACAAGTATAATATGCACATGTCCCTTAAACATTTCGGGATTAAGAGTTAAAACACTCATAATATTCATGAAGTGTTAATTTTCTAATATAGTCAGCATATAAGAAATTACCTTAACTTGGTCTTGTCCAACACACAAAGTGTACTAATGCAATAGCTCGAGACATCAAACAGTCTCTTACAGTCAAAGATAGACTATTCCAGAAGATTGCATTACAATCCTACTAATGGTTTGTCCAATTCTGTTTGAGATTGTGGACTTAACTTATGTTTTATAGGAATCGATGATATGATCTTCTGTGTGTAAGCCGAACTCTACACACCAGGTCATATATAATGTAAAACAATGTCACCACCAACACTTCCGCCCTCTCATGGTTCTCACCGTCACTTGGTGCTCCTCGGGCACCGTCCGGATGGACGGTGTTCTAGTCCAGACCGGCGGGTTCAACGACGGTGACCGTGCCGTGCGCGCACGTTGACCCCATGCGCCGACAGCAGCTGCGACTGAGATGAGATCAATCCGGCCCTTGCTGTTCAACGATGGTACGCCACCAACCAAATCCTCCCTGATGGCCGCGCCATCATCATCGCAGTTCAACTATGAATTCTATCCAAAAACCCGATGATCCGAGTTCTGGACCGATCGATCTCCCGTTACTCCAAGAAACACATGATCCAGAGGAGAACAATATCTACCCGTTTGTTCATCAGAATGTAGACGGCAACCTTTTCATTTTCTGTAAGTACAACGCGCCATTCTCTGTGGTTACACGAAAAAACACCGGGGTGAGGAACTATCCGGAGATGCCGAGCGGTGACCCTCGGAGCTACCCGAGCTCCGGCTCACGGTTCTCCTGCCGATAAACTTGAAGGCCTCAGAGTTTGAAGCCGAAGTAATGGTGTGCGGGAGAGCGAAGAAAGCCTCCTACAAGATGGCAGAGATGAACAAGACCTACAGAGAAGCATTGAGTACTTGCGGGAGGATTTTTATTGTAAATGCAGGGGTTCCATGTGAAGGTATTTGGATTCATATACAGTGAAGTGATGGTGTAATTATTTTCATATAATTATTTTCATACGTCATTCTTCTAACCCCTCTGGCATTCAAGTCAGTAGTAAGAGATTTAGAAAACTTTGCAAGTGAACTTCTAAGTTAACAAAGATGAGTTTGTTCGTCATACATTCATGAGATCCTGGATCCTTATTTATAAGCGTGGGGTTACGTTAACCCTTGTCTAGTCACTAATTAATCTGCCAACTATGATGGGGGCCATCAACTCGACCATCTCTCAATCTCGTTGCCCCAGTGTGTGTGTGATTTTAGCTCGCTCGAACTGTTCAATTTTATAGACGAGCCGAACTCAAACTAAGGCTGCTAACTTGTGTTCTGACTCGAGCAAGTTTGATATTTAATATTTTAATATATTTTACAAATACTTTTACATAAATTATACTTGAAACCATTATACACATTATTATTGTTATATGAGTTACTCACATATATAATGAAATATAAATGAGTTGTCCAAAAGAAAGTTTAAACTGCAAGCCTCTTCAAGAGGCTGTTGGAAACTCTTAGTACCAATGTCAAAAGCTTGCTTTCAAGAATTATCAAATAAACAAACTGTTTTCGAATAATTCGGCTTATTATTGAACTGGCTCGTTCGTGACTGGCTCGACTAATAAACGAACCGAATTCGAACAAGGCAAGCTTGTTCTGGTCCACCTCATTTACACCCCCATATGTCTAAGATATTAGATTCGGTTCATGTGTGTGAGCCACACACACATACAATAAGAGGACTAATCACGTATTCACACGTGTATTAATCCTTTTATAATATATTATATGTGTGGGCCTCACACACATATTATAAGAGATTCAATCCACGTGTCAACGCGAGATTGACCTTCTTATTTTATGTGTGTGTGTCTCACACACATGAACCGAACCCTAAGATATCTCCCTTATATAACTCATCTATTTTATTTGACACAAAAGTTACTTATAATAGAATGAAATAAATTAGTAAGCATATAAATGCTAAAAGAGAGTTTCCATTTGGTGGTTTTAACCATCTTGATGGAAGGGATTATAAAAAAGAGTTCTTGCCTATACACATGAATACTTGTCATTTTTAGTTTTCTTCCATCTTAAAAAGACAAAAGATATGGAATAAGTAAGAAGAAATCATGAAGCAATGAAGTGCTTGGGTATTCTTCTCGCTATTTTCAAGTGTTAAAGAATTATCGTGTTCATACAATTAAACATGGTAGAAGGTATATATCTATACTCAATCTTATATCTGTACGAGATTAGTTATTGCATGTATAACATACGATTAAGTAGTTCATTCAAGTTTATATCAACATCAGAAATTTGATTTCTTATTTGGTATCAGAGTCAGGTGATGATTGTTTAAGACATTATTGTCTTTTAGATTAATATTAATGTGAATGCATCAGTGATTCATATACTGTTTAATTTCTCGTAAATAATGCATCATGTTCATGAAACTATGGGGCTGAGTTGAACGGAGTTCTTGACGATGAGCCTTGCCCCTCTTCCCTCTCTAAGATCCTTGTTCAAGGTCTGGGCGGCGAAGTCGTGGCTTAGAGTCTTACACACCAGCGATCAACAAGCAGTATTTTTTCTTTTTCTTTCTAATTTGCATGCATACTTTTAGGCATGGGCGGACCCAATGGTGGGCTGGGCCGGGCTATAGCTCGGCCCATTTTTCGCATATTGCGTTAAACTCATTTTTATTTTTGTTCTTTCTCATATATTGTGGTAGAACCTCTTCTATTTTGGTTTTCTTTTAGCAAATTTATTCCTAGTTCAACTTTTTAGCAAATTTATTCCTAGTTCAACTCTTGATTTAGTGGAGAATACTATTTTATTCTTTTAGCAAATTCATATAGGGGCTGTTTGGTTGGTTGCAAAACTTTGCAAAATGTAAAAAGTTTTGCAACTTTACACTTTTCACTTGTTTGTTTCCAGTTGCAAAATGTAAAAACTTTTTCCACTTTACAGTTGCTACAGTTAAATTTGTGGTCATTTAATTCTCACTTTTACACTCATATTTTCTCACTTGCAGTTGCTACAGTTAAATTTGTGGTCATTTAATTCTCACTTTTACACTCATATTTTCTCACTTGCAGTTGCTACAGTAATTTTGTGGTCATGTAACTCTCACTTGTAGTACACCAATTCAAAACAGTTACTTGATAATCAATATTATAATTTAATATTTTTAAATTTAATATTTTAAATAGTGTTCAATTTCTTATTTAAGTATTTAATTATTTTATATTTTTAATCTTTAATTTTTTATTGTTTTTAATATTGTTTTAATATTTAATATTTTACTATTTTAATTTACTATTTTTATTTAATATTTTATTTAATATTTTATTATTTTATTAATACTTATTCCATTTTTTATTATTTTATTTAGAGTAAATATTTTATTAATATAACAATATTATACTTTAATATAAAATTACTATATATTTAGTATTTAATTTTTAATATAAAAATTCCTTTATTAATATCATAATAATTTTTATTATTATATTAATATTTTATTATGTTAATATTGTAATAATAATTCAGTATAATAATACTTTAATGATAATTTATTATTAAATTATAATTATATTTTACTTTGTTATTTTTATATTTCTATAATATTACAATAATATTATAATAAAATTTATACTATAATAATTTTCAAGTATTTTTAATATTATTACTATATTTTTACTATATTTTATTTCTTTTAACATTTTTTAATATTAATTTTATTAGTATTCTTAAAATTTTATTAATGTTCTTTAGATTTTCTTAAAATTTTATATCATTTATTTAATTAATATTTTAGTAATATTTTACTATTTATACTAATATTTTATTAATATTATTATTATAAATAAAATATTAAGATTATTAATTTTTTATCTCAAATTTATTAATACAATTTAATTTGCAATATTAGATTTAATTTAATAGTATTTATAATATTTAAATCACTGCTACAGTTAATTTTGTGGTCAACTTTTCCACTTTCACTTTTACATTACCAACCAAACACCGTAAAACACAAAATACTTTACCATTTACACTTTCACTTTACCAACCAAACACCGTAAAACACAATATACTTTTCCATTTACACATCACTTTATTAACCAAACACCGTAAAACACAATATATTTTCACTGCTACAGTTCACTTTTTCCATTCTCATTTTACAACTTACGACTTGTGACGTTTTGCAACGAACCAAACAGGCCCATAATTCATAAGTATATGTTGTAAAAAATTGCAGCCCATCCCAAAAGTTATTCCTGATTCCGCCTCTGTTTTAGGAGCAGTTTACTGCACTAGCACGTTCTAATTCCTGCACCATTTGCTTTTTGTGTTGTGAGATAAACTTGATTAGACGAAACGAGAAGGACCCACATCCTATAAATTCATCTAGCGAGAGTACTGGCATGGCTAGCTACCACAATCAACTCGACCTTCTTTTGTCCACCATCAGCTAGCAAAGTTCCTCAATCAGGAGCCTAACCCTAGACACCAAGAGTTGCAGTGCAGCATTTATTTTCTCCGATGCAAGATTACGGGTTCCACCATTTGTTTGTGGAAACCACTTTCAAGTAGAAAACTGATGTCCTTGCAAGTGGTATTTCGGCCGGTCTTGAGTTCGTAAGAGCTGCGTTCACTCACAGGTCATCGGTTCGAGATCTCGCGCGTGCGGAGATGAGTCCTTTTCCGCTCCAACTTCCTTAGAGAAATGGGAGTCTGTAGATGATCACCTGACACTTAAGAAACCAGCTTGGCATCGAGCGAGCTACGAGGAAAGTCCTTAGCCTACAGATCGGCAGAGTTCAGGGGGAAAGAGAAGCAGGGCCTAGGGTAAGGAGGTTGATTGCCATAGATTGAAGACGCTTATATTTGATCTCCATACAAACAAGAAAGTCGTTGTAGCAAGCAGTAGAGGCATCTCCTTGTTGCCGTTATTAAAAAAAAGAGCTCTATAGGCATAAGTTCTAGCGGAGGAAGTTGAAGCTTAACAGAAAATTCAAAAGAAGAGCAGGAGATTCTAATCAAGAAAAAGAAGAGTAGAACAAAGAGTTGATGGGATGCGACTTTATCATAGACAAACATGAGGGGCCAATGAAGAGATGCGAGTAAAGAGAAGTGACAGTTATGATTGGAGAGGATGGATATAGGGATGGCTAATGGGACGAAATGGGTTGATTCATCTTGTTAGCCCCCAATGAATTCATTACGAGACGAGTTCAACATGTGTCGTAACGAATCCAATGAGACGGATCAAAGAATTGGAGGACGAATTGAGTCTCTTGACCTGATTCACTACCCAGATTCGTCGAGGCGGGTTGGACCCATGTCAGATTTTATTATTAATTTTTTCCTTTGAAAATTTTGAATTTCCCATCAACTTGAGGGTTAAAACAATAAAAAAACAATATAGAGGTCCAAAATTAATTATCCCCTCTCACATATTAAAATAATTTTGGACCAAAAAAAAAACTAAGAGGGGGGAGTAGGGGCTCGGCCCGATTCGTCCCATGATTCGTCACAGGACGAATCTGATCCATCCCGTTTGTACGGAATGAGTCAACTCATCTTGACCCATTATGTACACGGGTCAATACGGGTTTGACCCGTGTACGTACTGTGTGACTCATAAGAGTCGCACACTACGAGTCGGGGTGGGTTGAATTTGGTCGATCCTGTTGGTTTCTAGGATCAATCTGACAACTAATCAATATCACTGAAATATCACCGATCTAATTAGCCAGGTCGGTTAATATCAGGAGGGAGGTTTTCCGTTCAATAGAACGTTCCTTAATTAAAGAACCACCTTTCAATTACCTTCCTTGGTTAAACACCAATTAGACTGGTATAAGTCAGTCTCAATATATGAATATCAGTATAACCCTGTATAAAGAAAATTAATTCACTTATACAGTACTTGGAGTGAGGTACGCTTAAAGCGAATCTCCTTAAGACAATTACGTCCCCCACACCGGTGCTAACGGGTTACTGAACGCTAGTCTCCCAAGATACAACACTCCTTCACGGTATTTGGATAGCACTACCAAATTACCGTATGGACGAACCGTAATTAACCAGTACCTTCACAGGATTTTTGAAGCAGCGGGACTAAGACAAATTTCGGGAGAATATTTGTCTTTACTTTGGAGGAGCACCCACTGTAGAGGAAGGAGGAAGGTAGAAGAATATTCTTCTTTAGAAGTCCCAGGTTCAGACAACAATTCTATTAAAGAATCTGTTGAATTTTCTGAGCCCTCTTTCAGAACGAATTTTGTAGAATCTTTGAAAGTCGCTTCGGAAACCGAGTTACTGATTTCTCACTTCCCGTTGGAAGTTACTTCAAGACAAAGAGAGAAAGAATCTCACTTCAGAACTCAGAACGCAGAGAGAGTTAATGTTCTGTATTCTGTGTGTTGGTGTGTTTTGTTTGAGAGAAGCGGAGCGCTATTTATAGTGCTCCGGGAGGGGTGTTTTGGTCCGAACCCAACCGAACAGTTGCAACGGTTCAGTCTGAACCGTTGCAACGGTTCGTTTCAACCGTAGCAACCGCCCAACTGTCCGCAACGGTTGGCTGACAGCCGTTGCGTGGGGCGGTTCAGATCCGGATAGCGGAGCGGGTATGCTCCGCGTAACCCATACCCGTGAGACCCGGTTCAAAAAGAACCGGACCGGGTTCGGGGTATTTTGGTCCAAACCCAACCGAACAGCTGCAACGGTTCGGTCTGAACCGTTGCAACGGTTCATTTCAACCGCAGCAACCGCCCAACTGTCTGCAGCGGTTGGCTGACAGCCGTTGCTCGGGGCGGTTCGGATCCGGATAGCGGAGCGTGTATGCTCCGCGTAACCCATACCCGTGAGACCCGGTTCAAAAAGAACCGGACCGGGTAGGGAACCCGAACTCGCACCAGAACTCGGACCCGAGCCCGGCACCGGCGGCCGGCCGCCGTCGCCGCCAGCGGCGGCGCGCGCGCAAACTCCAAGTACCCAAAGGGCACACCCTTTGTTCCCATTTTTCTCTATTTAAATACTTTAAACTTCCATCCCATGGTCAATGTGGGACTAAATGCTTTTAGCTACCTTTAGTCTTATTTTGGCTTTGAATTAGACAAACTTTAGACTTGAATATCTCATTCATTCGAAGTCAGAATTGAACATATGAATATACCACGTTCATCCCTAATGGAAGGAGAACACTCTAACCATCATCCAATTGATTCGATCAACGGATCTCGCCATAATTCAATTTAAAGATTCACATATATTCTTCATATTCCCAACAATCCCCCACAATGAATGGAGATTCAAGGAATTGACACACAAAGAGACTGACTCTATTGTGAAGGTACCTTAGAAAAGAAACTGCATCAGGATAGGTGAACTAGGTCTTGAATCTTTCATAGCGAAAACTTTATCGGACTTACTGGCTAATCAGTGAACTAGGTCTTGAACTGTTAGCCGTTAGTGTAAGCCAAGTCAACAAGGTTCACACAGTAACTTTTCAAATCAACTTTGGTTCTCGGTTGTGTCCATTTTGGCCCTAGACATTCTTAGTTTCAGAGAGTATCTTTAGGGAATAACAGCCTCCATAGAAATTCCCAAAGAACCGACCCGACTCTATACTCACATAGGTGATCGTTCTATTAAGAGTAGTCTACTCTGCTCCACTTGTTTAGTAACAAGATATAGGCATCATTAAAAGTGTTAAGCTTATCCTTAATCCACTTGTAGAAAGCACTTATGTGCACCTTAGGAATGGATTGGAGTCAAGCTCCCAAGTGCATACTTGCTGAGTCAATCATAACTAGTTTTCCTCTTGAACTTAGTCCGTGGGATCTCCAGTCGCTAAGTGAGGTTTCCATTAAACTGACTCGGTAAGGTTAGTCTTTTAAACCCATTCCCCTCGATGCGCAGTTTATACGCTCTCCACTTAAAACTTTAGTAAGCAGATCCGCTAAATTATCTTTTGACGAGACAAAGTCAATAGAGATAATTCCATTTGAGAGTAACTGTTTAACAATATTATGTCTACAATGAATATGTCTAGACTAACCATTGTATATAACATTTTGTGCCCTAGATATAGCTGCTTGATTATCTCAGTGTATGCATATAGCGGGCACTGGCTTTTGCCATAATGGTATATCTTCCAAAAATTGTCGAAGCCATTCTGCTTCTTCTCCGGCCTTATCTAAGGCTATGAATTCTGATTCCATAGTGGAACGGGCAATACATGTTTGTTTGGAAGATTTTCAAGATACTGCTGCTCCTCCTAAAGTAAATACGTATCCGCTAGTTGATTTTGATTCCTCAGAATGTGCAATCCAATTAGCATCACTGTATCCTTCAAGTACAGGTGGATATTGTCTATATCTCAAGGCATATTCCTTGGTATGTGATACGTAAAACAATACTCGTAGTAGAGCAGTCCAATGTTCATCACTAGGGTTACTAGTATATCTGCTTAACTTGCTTACAACATAAGCAATATCAGGTCTAATGCAATTCATCAAATACATTAGACTCCCGATAATCTGAGAATACTCCAACTGGCGTATTCCAGTTCCTGTATTCTTATGAAGGTGGATGTGTGGGAGAAAAGGATTAGTATTCTCTTTTATCCCATGATCTTTAGATCTTTCTATCATCTTCTTCACGTTGTGAGATTGAGATAGACTGATTCCATCTGGTGTTCTGGTGATTTTAATTCCTAAAATTACATCAGCAACCCCCAGATCCTTCATGTCAAAACTATTGGATAACATTCTTTTAGTGGACTTAATAATTTCAATATTAGTCCCAAGTATCAACATGTCTACATAAAGACAAATAATGATACATGCATTTCCAACTGTTTTATTGTAAACACACTTATCGCATTCATTGATAGTGAATCCATCTTTGATCATGACACTATCAAATTTCTCATGCCATTATTTTGGAGCCTGCTTTAGACCGTATAAGAATTTTACCAATTTACACACTTTGTGTTCTTGGCCCTTGACTATAAATCCTTCAGGTTGCTCCATATATATTTCTTCATTTAATTAACCATTTAAGAATACAGTCTTGACATCCATTTGATGGATATCTAAGTTATGCAATACTACAATTGTAATTTAACATCCGAATGGAGGTTATTCTTATTACTGGTGAATAAGTATCGAAGTAGTCAAGTCCTTCCTTTTGTCGATAACCCTTGGCTACTAAGCTAGCCTTGTACTTATCGATAGATCCATCGGATTTTAATTTTTTTTTTGAAAATTCACTTACACCCAATTGGTTTACTGTCAGGAGGTAAATTTGTCAATTCCCAAGTATGATTACTTAGTATAGATTCTATTTCGCTATTTATAGATTCTTTCCACATTTGTACTTCTGGGGTAGACACAACCTCTTTAAATGTTTGAGGCTCACTTTCAATAGCGTATGCTATGAAATCTAGACCAAAAGATTTTGAGATTCTAGATCTCTAACTTCTTCTTGGTTCAATTCCGCATTAACAATCGGTTCCTTGGGGCTTTCGTCCCTGAACGCCATCTCATGTGTTCTTTTCCCAGAAGTCTTATCTATTTCCCGTTTATATGAAAAAATATTTTCAAAGAACACAGCATTTCTAGATTCGATAATCATGTTTACATGAATATCTGGTATTTCTAATTTATAAACCAGAAATCTGTAGGCACTACTATTCAAGGTATAGCCTATGAATATGCAGTTCATTGTTCTTACTCCCAACTTAGTCTTTTTAGGTAATGGTGCTAGCACCTTTGCAAGGCACCCCCACATTTTGAGGTAATAGTAGGAAGGTGTCCTTCCATGCCATACTCAAATGGTATAAGACTAAATTTCTTGTGGGGTATTCTATTTAGAATATAATTTGCAGTTAATAGAGCTTCCCCCCATAAGTTCTGCGAAGCTCTAGAACTTATGAGCATGGAATTGACCATCTCCTTCAAAGTTCTGTTCTTCCGTTCAGCAATTCCATTTTGCTGAGGAGTATATGGTGCTGTTGTTGATGGATTATATCAAATTTAGCACATAACTCACTAAAATCATTTGATTCATATTCTCCGCCTCTATCAGATTTTAGAATCTTGATTTTCTTGTTGAGTTGATTCTCAACTTCGGCTTTATATGTTATAAACATATTCATTGCCTCATCCTTACTGTTTAAAAGATACACATAACAGTATCTTGTACAGTCATCAATAAAAGTAATAAAATACTTTTTCCCGCCTCTAGTTGGCATAAACTTCAAGTCACACAGATCGCTATGAATTAACCCTAAAGGTTCTGTATTTCGATCAATTGAGTGAAATGAATTTTTCGCTAACTTGGCCTCAGCACAAATCTCACACTTGCGAATTTCTTCCAAGTTGAGTTTAGTAATATATCCTAGATTAGACAAGTTTTTTAATGACTTATAATTTACATGCCCTAATCTAGCATGCCATAAAGTAGGAGACTCAAGCAAATAAACAGAAGATTTTCCTTTATTTATAAGCTTCGGGTACAAATACACAGACTTTTTATCTACCACTGCAACATTGACTTTAAAAAGTCCATCAACAAGGTAACCCTTTCTCACATACATCCCACCCTTAGTAAGTACAAATTTATCTGATTCAAAAACTATTCTAAATCCTTTCTTACTAAGTATTGATCCAGAGATCAGATTCTTGCAGATATCTGGAACATGTAGCACATCGTTCAGAGTAAGCTCTTTCCCAGATGTCCACTTCAAGATGACCTTACCTTTTCCTTCAACCTTGGAGACGGCTGAGTTTCCCATGAATAGTTGCTCATCTTGCTCTAGTTTTTGATATTCAGAGAATAATAATTTCTCAGAGCAGATGTGCCGAGTAGCCCCAGTGTCTACCCACCAATCTTTATTGTTAGTTGTCAGATTCACTTCTGACACCACAGCTGAAAGGCTTGGCGACGCATGGTCGGTCAAGTTTGCCTGTGAATGGTTCTTCTTGTTCTTTCTGAGACGGCTGTGACATTCATTCGCCTTATGCCCTTCTTTGTTGCAGATGTAGCAGGTTCCCTTGAAGCGCATGTTCTTGCCTTCTTGGACCTTGCCTTTGTACCCTTGGGCAGTTTTCTTCTGCTTTAAGCCTTTGAAGTAGACGCTTTCCCCTTTGAGTCTTCGATCACATTGGCCTTGGCTTCATAGGAGTTCTTACTGCTCCTTTTCTCAGACTTTCAGTTGTCCTCCTCAATTCGAAACCTCACAATGAGATCATCCAACTTCAGCTCCTTTCGCTTGTGCTTCAGGTAGTTCTTGAAATCTCTCCATGCAGGTGGGAGTTTCTCCACGATAGTAGCAACCTGAAAGGTTTCAGGTAGAATAATACCTTCGGCTTCTATCTCGTGCAAGATAAGTTGGAACTCTTGCACCTGACTGATCACAGTCTTGTTGTCCACCATCTTGTACTCTAGAAATCGTCCTACAACGAACTTCTTGGTACCAGCATCCTCAGTCTTGTACTTCTTATCAAGACTGGCCCATAACTTCTTTGCCGTTGTGATAGGACTGTAGACATTGTAAAGAGAGTCATCCAGTCCATTCAAAATATAGTTTCGGCAAAGGAAGTCACCTTGAGTCCATGCATCGACTGTAAGGACTGAGTCCCGATCAGTTCCGGGTTCTGGTGGATCTTCTTACAGGAATTTGGTCAGATGCAGAGTGGTCAAGTAGAAGAGCATCTTCTGTTGCCACCTCTTGAATTCTGTGCCATCAAATTTTCCTGGCTTCTTCGGCTTCGAGTTAGGAAGTAGAGTAGGCATCAAAGCTTGTAGCTACATGTTTGGTGCCTTACTTGAGCTATCTTGATTAGTCTCAGACATTTTCTATAATTTCAAGCAGAACAGAAGTAAGAAACTTCAATACGATAATTGTCTTAAGAATGTTGGTTTCTAGGATCAATCTGACAACTAATCAATATCACTGAAATATCACCGATCTAATTGGCCAGGTCGGTTAATATCAGGTGGGAGGTTTTTTGTTCAATAGAATGTTCCTTAATTAAAGAACCACCTTTCAATTACCTTCCTTGGTTAAACACCAATTAGATTGGTATAAGTCAGTCTCAATATACTGAATAACAATATAACCCATGTTTAAAGAAAATTAATTCACTTATACAGTACTTAGAGTGAGGTACGCTTAAAGCGAATCTCCTTAAGATAATTACGTCCCCACACCGGTGCTAACGGGTTACTGGACGCTGGTCTCCCAAGATACAACACTCCTTCACGGTATTTGGATAGCACTACCAAATTACCGTACGGTCGAACCGTAGTTAACTAGTACCTTCACAGGATTTTTGAAGCAGCGGGACTAAGACAAATTTTGGGAGAATATTTGTCTTTATTTTGGAGGAGCACCCACTGTAGAGGAAGGAGAAAGGTAGAAGAATATTCTTCTTTGGAAGTCCCAGATTCAGACAACAATTCTATTAAAGAATCTATTAAATTTTCTGAGCCCTCTTTCAGAACGAATTTTGCAGAATCTTTTGGAAGTCGCTTCGAAAACCGAGTTACTGATTTCCCACTTCCCGTTGGAAGTTACTTCAAGACAGACAGAGAGAGAATCTCACTTCAGAACTCAGAATGCTGAGAGAGTTAATGTTCTATATTCTGTGTGTTGGTGTGTTTTGTTTGAGAGAAGCGGAGCGCTATTTATAGCGCTCTGGGAGGGGTATTTTGGTCCGAACCCAACCGAACAGTTTGTTGGCCCAAGGTTACAATCACCCATGTTTAGTGTGTTTTGATGACTACAAAACATATTAGTTATTTGTACTAATATTGTTTATTGTTTAAGTGTGTTGCAGGGTTCTAACTATACTAAAAGGTTTACACCCTAAAAGAAAGTACTTTGGACTCAAAACAACTCAATTGGGCTCAAAATGCAAAATTGAAGATCATGTGGAGATAGCCCCTCTTGAAGCCTTGAAGTCCCTAGAACATTGTAAGAATAGAATGTTAAAGTTTGAGTGTAGGATATTTGGCTCTAGGATACACACACACATTATTCTTTACAAATTCTATGTTTAAAAATGTTTGTTTCTAAGTTTTATGCCTTAGTTTATATATTCATGTATCCAACTTGTTACATTTTGAATATCTTGTTTAAAACATGTGTATAGACTATTTCTTGTATAATACTTAGTTGTAAGTTTTTCAAAATATTTTTACAAAAATTTCCAACTTCAAAAACTGCCAGTTTTCCTGTTTCAGGTTGACCGGCCGACCGGCCCGGTCGACCGGCCGTTGTACCTGGGCGTGCACGTCTGTGCACGTCTGACGGTCGACTGGACCGGTCGACCGTCTGTGAGCAGGTCTGCTCTCGGTTTGTTTGGGTCGACCGCCCGGTCGACCGCTTTAAGGAAACTGTGTTTCCTTTGAAGGAAACGGTCGACCGAGCGGTCGACCGGAGTCCAACGGCTCTTTGCCAACAGGGCAAACGGTCGACCGACCGGTCGACCGCTACGCCTGCAAGAGCCCAACGACTCTTTCCTCTTTGGTGCAATTCTGAAATCTGTTTTTATTTTCTGTTTTAACAGACTTTTTGAGAGTTGTTGGAGACCTTTTTCAGGCCAAATTAGGTGTAAAGAAATTGTTTTTAACCTATTCTCTCCTTATAAATAGAGGGGAATGGGTCCTTACTATTTACCAAGAAAAATCCCAAGTTTTCATTGTTTTTCAAAAGAGAAGAAAGATAGTTTTCAAAGCTTCCAATTCCAATTCTTTTTAAGCTTGTTTTTCAGTTGTGTTTGATTGCTAATATCACTCTACAACTGAAGTTTTCTCACTACACTTCATAGAGCCAAAAATCCTTTACTCATACTATAGAGAAGTTGTAAAAGAGTGAGAGATTGTAAAAGAGTTTGGGAAAGAGTTTTGTGATCTTGTGGAGATCACTATTGTTCTTGTGATTCTTGTTCTTGTGGAGACACCTCTTCGGTAGAGGTTATTGTAAGAGCTCGGTGCTCCGGTCTTCGGTAGACCATTGTAAGGCGTCCTCGGTGGATAGTGGAAACCCTTCACGGAGGTGAAGGCGGGGAGTAGAGCGGTGGCTCGAACCTCGAAACAAACTTCTTGTGTTTGCGATTGCCTTGCGTCAATTTTGTCTTTAAATTCTCTTACACTTTATTGCTTTCAAATACTTGCTTGTGATCTTGTTCCTTTATTTGTGCTATTATTTCAAGCTTGTAATACTTGTGTCATATTGTGTGCATCTCACCATTCATCCATCATATTTGCCTTGATCGATCATAATCTCATACAACAAGGTTGCATTGCGCACCTCTAACCCATTTAAAGGGGAATTGGGAGGAAGGAGTTCAGAACCTCTCACGGGGTATTCGGCTCTTAGTCTTGTTTTGAGAGATCGTTGCATCACTCATCATACTTAGTTTCAAAAAGAATCATTAGATTAGCAATCACACCTATTCACCCCCCCTTAGGTGTATTTCAATTGGTATCAGAGCTTGGTTACTAGGCTCTTGGCTTAACAACCCTAGAAAGATCCTAATATTGCTAATCATTTCATTCATTCTCACTTAGTAAAGATGGCCGATGGTATTAAGACACCCCCTAAGTTTGATGGACTTAACTTTCCCATATGGAAGGTTAAGATGACCGTTTTCTTGCAATCTCTAGGTAGTCGAGTTGCAAAGGCCGTGACCAAACCTTTTAGTGCACCCCCCCCGGTGATGAATCCACTTGGTCCGAAATAGAGACCAAATAATTTGATGCCAATGCTAGGGCTCACTATGCACTACTTCAAGCCCTTAATGATGATGACATAGGTAGAGTGATTCATTGCAAGTCCGCATATGAAATTTGGACACATTTGCTAGTTACACATGAAGGGACCTCACAAGTGAAGAGGGCTAAGATTGACCTTCTTTGGTCCCAATATGAAAATTTTTGCATGCAAGAACATGAAACCATAAATGATATGGTTACAAAATTTACTAAGATCACTAATGGACTTTCTTCTCTAGGTGATGGTATTGATAATGATCAAAAGGTGAGAAAGATCATCCGGGCTCTTCCTCCTTCTTGGGAAGTAAAGGCAACTACCTTGAAAGAACTCAATGACAAAGAAGAGATGGAGCTCATAGGTCTCATTGGGAACCTCAAAACCCATGAGATGGAGAGGAAAGCAAGGGAGGATATGGCTCCTTCCAAAAAGAAGACTATAGCCTTCAAAAGTCAAACCATCCACTCCGACGAAGATAATGAAGAAGAAGATGACGAAGAGCTCTCACTTCTTGTGAAGAACGTCCGGAGGATGTACAACAAGGCAAAATTTCAAGGAAGAAGGAGATGGCAAGGAGGCAAAGAAGAAAGAAAGATCGTGTGCTTCAATTGTCAAAAACCGGGACACATCGTAGCGGATTGTCCGGATAAGGTGAAGCCCTCCACATCCAAGAAGCCTTACAAGAAGAAGGCAATGAAAGCAACATGGGATTTCGAGAGCGAATCCGAGGAGGAAATTGACACCGCCAACATGTGCTTCATGGCAAATGAAAGCACAAGCAAGGTAACCCCTTCCACTTCTCCTAATGATGAACTTTCCATGGATGAATTAGGAGAAGCCTTTGTAGAATTATCACATAACTATGATTTTCTTAAGAAAAAGTATTTAAAAATGAAAAAGGAAAATGAATCCCTTAATCAACAAGTTTTTACTCTTTCTAAAGAAAAGGATGAATTACTTACCACTCTTGTTTCCACTCAAAAAGATTTTGACAAGTATAAGATTTCTTGTAAAGGCAAGTCCCCACTAGTTGATTCTAATGAGATTACCATGCTTAAAGAAAGAATAGACTCATTAGGAATTGTTTTGAAAAATTGTGAGTTTGATAAGAAGAAGATAGAGGCCATGTTTCCTAAGAAACAAGCCCTTAAGAAAAATGTTTACCATGCTCATGCCCATGTTCATACCACACAACCTTTACATCGTGGCAAACCCCCAAGGCATGCTCACACCTCACACACACATGCTCACACTCCACACACACATCATGCATTCATGTATGGTAGAGTGTTCTCATGTTCACATTGTGGGCGGAAAGGGCACTTAGCTAATTTTTGTTATGATAGACTAAGTGCATCTCATCATAATGTTTGGGTTCGAAACACTAACTTCCAAGGACCCAAGAAAGTTTGGGTACCAAAATCAACGAATTTGTTAAATGATGTAGGTACCTTCCAAAGCGCAACGACGTAGAGGATTGTGGTATCTTGATAGTGGTTGCTCAAGGCACATGACTTGGGACATCAACAACTTTGCAACCCTATCAAGATACCATGAAGGTGGCACCGTCACCTTCGGAGATGACGCCAAGGGTAAAATCATCGGTATTGGTAATGTAAAACTTGGCACATCCCCTTTAATTGAAAATGTAATTTTAGTTGATGGCCTCAAGCATAACCTCTTGAGTGTTAGTCAACTTTGTGATAAAGGTTTTGATGTTGTTTTTGATAATGTAGCTTGTAAAGTAATTGATAGAATTTCTAATGCTTGTGTATTTTCCGGTTTTCATGAAAGCAATGTTTATATGATTGATATGTTAAATATGTCTTGTAATATTACTTGTTTAAAAGCCCTCGATGATGACTCTTGGTTGTGGCATAGAAGATTAGGCCATATTTCTTTTGACCATATATCTAGGCTTAACATAAAGGAAATGGTGAAAGGTATTCCTTATTTGAATTTTGAAAAGGACGAGTTTGTGACGCATGTCAATTTGGGAAACAAACTAAGTCTTCTTTCAAGTCAATTAAGGATATCATGACATCACGTCCTTTGGAGTTGATCCACATGGATTTATTTGGCCCTACTCAAACCAAAAGTCTAAGTGGGAATAGATTTGCATTTGTTTTGGTTGATGACTTTTCTCGTTTTACATGGGTTTTCTTTCTTGAACACAAAAATCAAGCATTTTCATATTTCCAAACTTTTAAGAAAAGAGTTGAAAAAGAAAAGGAGTCTTCAATTTTAAGAATAAGAAGTGATAGAGGAGGAGAGTTCATTAACCTATCATTTACCACTTTTTGTGAAGAACATGGAATTAAGCATGAACTTTCTTGTCCTAGAACTCCACAACAAAATGGAGTAGTTGAACGGAAAAATCGAACCTTACAAGAGATGGCTAGGACAATGCTAAGTGAATATGGTCTACCACATTATTTGTGGGCCGAGGCCGTAAATACATCATGCTATATATCAAATCGTGTTTTCTTGTGTAAAAATACTTCAAAAACTTCTTTTGAAATGTACTTTTCTAGAAAACCAAATGTTTCATATTTCAAGGTTTTTGGATGCAAATGTTTTGTTTTAAATACTAAAGATAATTTAGGAAAATTTGATGCTAAAGCTTATGAGGCAATTTTTGTTGGGTATTCTAATACAAGTAAGGCTTATAGAATCTTCAATAAATCATCTTTGACTATTGAAGAATCTATACATGTTAAGTTTGAGGAATCTAACTTGTTTGTTAAGAATGTTGTAGAAATAGATGCTTTGGATGAAGGCTTGGAGAAAGTGACCTTGGAGGATACACCTACTATGGGAGACAAGCCAAAGGATGATGAAGGAAGTGAAGCTAAAGTAGAAGAGGCTCAAGGACATGAAATTCAATCAATTGACGTGGAGCCTACTCAACAACTTCCAAAGGGTTGGAGATACAATCCTCATCATCCCAAGGACCTCGTCATAGGTGAAGTATCAAAAGGGGTAACCACTCGCTCTAAACTTCATAACTATTGTGGACATTATGCATTTATTTCACATGTTGAACCCAAGAACGTCCTCGAAGCCGAGGCCGATTCATATTGGTTGCTAGCCATGCAAGAGGAGCTCAATCAATTTGAGCGCAACCAAGTTTGGCACCTTGTTCCTAGGCCCCACGATAGACCAATAATTGGTACTAAGTGGATCTTTAAGAACAAGTTGGATGAATCGGGTAACATTGTTAGGAATAAAGCTAGGTTAGTTGCCCAAGGTTACACTCAAATCGAAGGAATCGATTTTGAAGAAACCTTTGCACCCGTAGCACGGCTTGAAGCCATACGGATGACACTAGCATTTGCCTCATATAAAGATTTTAAATTGTTTCAAATGGATGTTAAAAGTGCTTTTCTAAATGGTTTTATTGAAGAGGAGGTGTATGTTGAACAACCCTCGGTTTGTTGATCCTACACATCCGGATTTTGTGTTTAAATTAGTAAAGCTCTTTATGGTTTAAAACAAGCCCCTAGGGCTTGGTATGAAAGACTTTCTTCATTTTTGATTTCAAATGGTTTTAAGAAAGGTAAAATTGACACCACAATGTTTACAAAACATGTTAAAAATGATATTCTCATTGTGCAAATATATGTTGATGATATTATTTTTGGTTCTACTAATGAATCTCTTTGCCAAGCTTTTGAATCATGCATGAAGGATGAATTTGAAATGTCTATGATGGGGGAGCTCAAATATTTCCTTGGACTCCAAATCAAGCAAAGGAAGGATGGGATCTTCATCAATCAAGCCAAGTACACAAAGGAATTAATCAAAAGGTTCGGGCTTGAAGGATCTAAAGTAAGCAAAACTCTCATGGCAACAACTACCAAGCTTGATAAGGATGAATAAGGTAAAAGTGTAGACATTAAATTATATCGTAGTATGATAGGTAGCTTGCTTTATTTGACGGCTAGTAGGCCGGATATTATGTTTTCCGTTTGTCTTTGTGCACGCTTTCAATCTTGTCCTAAAGAATCTCATATAATTGCGGTTAAACGCATAATTAGATACCTTAAGGGCACTATTGAAATGGGTTTGTGGTATCCTAAAACCGGATTATTTGAAATGAAGAGTTTTTCGGATGCCGACTATGCGGGTTGTAGGGTAGATAGGAAGAGAACAAGTGGAACATGTCAATTCTTAGGTAATTGTCTTGTATTTTGGTCTTCCAAAAAGCAAAATTCGGTAGCCCTTTCAACCGCCGAGGCGGAGTATGTTGCAGCCGGAGCTTGTTGTGCACAAGTTCTTTGGATGAAACATACTCTCCTTGACTATGATTTACACTTTGATCATGTTAAAATATTTTGTGATAATACTAGTACTATTCACATGACAAAGAATGCAAATTAACATAGTAAAACCAAACACATTGACATTAGGTATCACTTTCTTAGAGATCATTATGAGAAAGGTGATATTGATATTGATTATGTTTCTACCGATTTTCAACTTGCCGATATTTTTACTAAACCTCTAGATTATGCTAGATTTTTATTTATTTGTGGTGAGTTGAATGTTTGCATTATGGATTCTTAAAGATAAAATTCTCTTTAATACTTTGTTTTGTTTTTAACCCTTTTTGATGTATGACAAAAAGGGGGAGAAAAAGAAATAAGTTTGTTTATTTACTTGAGTTTTGGGAGTATTTACTTGAGTTTTGGGAGAAAAAGATATAATTTTGTTCATTATTTTGAGTTTTATGACAATATGTTTTTCAATGCTTTATGTGTGTTTACATTCTTGATATATACATAGCATTATTTGAGGGGGAGCTTTCCAAGCTCCTCTTCCATTTTTGTTTAAATAACTTATATGTTTTGTCATCATCAAAAAGGGGGAGATTGTTGGCCCAAGGTTACAATCACCCATGTTTAGTGTGTTTTGATGACTACAAAACATATTAGTTATTTGTACTAATATTGTTTATTGTTTAAGTGTATTGCAGGGTTCTAACTATACTAAAAGGTTTACACCCTAAAAGAAAGTACTTTGGACTCAAAACAACTCAATTTGGGCTCAAGATGCAAAATTAAAGATCATGTGGAGATAGCCCCTCTTGAAGCCTTGAAGTCCCTAGAACATTGTAAGAATAGAATGTTAAAGTTTGAGTGTAGGATATTTGGCTCTAGGATACACACACACATTATTCTTTACAAATTCTATGTTTAAAAATGTTTGTTTCTAAGTTTTATGCCTTAGTTTATATATTCATGTATCCAACTTGTTACATTTTGAATATCTTGTTTAAAACATGTGTATAGACTATTTCTTGCATAATACTTAGTTGTAAGTTTTCAAAATATTTTTACAAAAATTTCCAACTTCAAAAACTGCCAGTTTTCCTGTTTCAGGTTGACCGGCCGACCGGCCCGGTCGACCGGCCGTTGTACCTGGGCGTGCACGTCTGTGCACGTCTGACGGTCGACCGGACCGGTCGACCGTCTGAGAGTAGGTCTGCTCTCGGTTTGTTTGGGTCGACCGCCCGATCGACCGCTTTAAGGAAACTGTGTTTCCTTTGAAGGAAACGGTCGACCGAGCGGTCGACCGGAGTCCAACGGCTCTTTGCCAACAGGGCAAACGGTCGACCGACCGTCGACCGCTACGCCTGCAAGAGCCCAACGGCTCTTTCCTCTTTGGTGCAATTCTGAAATCTGTTTTTATTTTCTGTTTTAACAGACTTTTTGAGAGTTGTTGGAGACCTTTTTCAGGCCAAATTAGGTGTAAAGAAATTGTTTTTAACCTATTCTCTCCTTATAAATAGAGGGGAATGGGTCCTTACTATTTACCAAGAAAAATCCCAAGTTTTCATTGTTTTCAAAAGAGAAGAAAGATAGTTTTCAAAGCTTCCAATTCCAATTCTTTTTAAGCTTGTTTTTCAGTTGTGTTTGATTGCTAATATCACTCTACAACTGAAGTTTTCTCACTACACTTCATAGAGCCAAAAATCCTTTACTCATACTATAGAGAAGTTGTAAAAGAGTGAGAGATTGTAAAAGAGTTTGGGAAAGAGTTTTGTGATCTTGTGGAGATCATTATTGTTCTTGTGATCCTTATTCTTGTGGAGACACCTCTTCGGTAGAGGTTATTGTAAGAGCTTGGTGCTCCGGTCTTCGGTAGACCATTGTAAGGCGTCCTCGGTGGATAGTGGAAACCCTTCACGGAGGTGAAGGCGGGGAGTAGAGCGGTGGCTGGAACCTCGAAACAAACTTCTTGTGTTTGTGATTGCCTTGCGTCAATTTTGTCTTTAAATTCTCTTGCACTTTATTGCTTTCAATTACTTGCTTGTGATCTTGTTCCTTTATTTGTGCTATTATTTCAAGCTTGTAATACTTGTGTCATATTGTGTGCATCTCACCATTCATCCATCATATTTTGCCTTGATCGATCATAATCTCATACAACAAGGTTGCATTGCGCACCTCTAACCCATTTAAAGGGGAATTGGGAGAAAGGAGTTCAGAACCTCTCACGGGGTATTCGGCTCTTAGTCTTGTTTGAGAGATCGTTGCATCACTCATCATACTTAGTTTCAAAAAGAATCATTAGATTAGCAATCACACCTATTCACCCCCCCTCTAGGTGTATTTCACAGTTGCAACGGTTCAGTCTGAACCGTTGCAACGGTTCGTTTCAACCGCAGCAACCGCCCAACTGTCCGCAGCGGTTGGCTGACAGCCGTTGCGCGAGGCGGTTCGGATCCGGATAGCGGAGCGGGTATACTCCGCGTAACCCATACCCGTGAGACCCGGTTCAAAAAGAACCGGACCGGGTAGGGAACCCGAACCCGAACCAGAACCCGGACCCGAGCCCGGCACCCGCGCCAGAGCCGGTGCCGGTCGCCGCCGCCCCCGCTAGCGGCGGCGCGCGCGCGCATGGTTTCCTCCCAATTGCGCGCGAAAGCTCCAAGTACCCAAAGGGCACACCCTTTGTTCCCATTTTTCTCTATTTAAACGCTTCAAACTTCCATCCCATGGCTAATGTGGGACTAAATGCTTTTAGGTACCTTTAGTCCTATTTTGGCTTTGAATTAGGCAAACTTTAGACTTGAATATCTCATTCATTCGAAGTCAGAATTGAACATGTGAATATACCACGTTCATCCTTAATGGAAGGAGAACACACTCCAACCATCATCCAATTGATTCGATCAACGGATCTCGCCGTAATTCAATTCAAAGATTCACATATATTCTTCATATTTCCAACAGATCCGCCCCAATAGCCATCCCTATATGAATATGAAAAATCTCATCCATCATCGTCATATAGATTTATATTTAAAAATCACAATATAAGCAGATGATCGACGCGTGTTAAGAACCAGGGAAAAGATATGTCAGTGTAAGACATGTGGCAAGAATAATCAAATAGGGAAGCTTTCATTTTCTTTTTCTTTTTAACACTTAGTCGTAGCGGGACTTGAACCGGAGACTTTTCACAATCCACTGGTATCATTTACTAATGAACCAAGCCTCAGTTACTAAGAAATAAAATGGCCTTTCATAGCATCATGAAAAGATTCACATTCATTCCTAAGAACAGAATATGACATCATATACTAAGATGACTTGCCAATAATAAAAGGTGGGTACACGACAAATATCCTGATAGAGTACTCACCACTTAAGGTGGGGTGGGGGTGACAATTTTTACACTGAAAAATTGGGCCAAACGGGCTGGAAATTACATAATGTGGGAATTACACCAAGCCCATACCCTAGGTATAACGGTCCCAATTTTTAATCACCGAATTATCATAATCATTAACTATTATATTTAATTGTTCTGATAATAACCGATAATTACGGCTATATTTTCTCCATAATATGGAGTCTGCCCTGATACAACATATCTAATTTCGATCAACACTAGCCTATTTATCAATTCTAGAGCATACATCTCTTAACCATATAATCAGATATTGTAAAACTCGCATCACTGTAAAAAGATCATTATTCATATAGAGTTCAGACCTTCCAAATACAAAACTGATACACACACACACACACACACACACACACACAACTTACACTACTATCGACCATCCTCACATATACACCCCCCCCCAAAAAAAAAAAAAAAAAAAAAATTCACGAGTATTGTCATTACTTATACAAAGAGAGAACTTAGTAGATAAATAATGAATGCTCAATAAAAATGCTATGCGAATCCTTCTTGCTACTTGAAGGTCTCAAGGTAGAACCTTATTCTTGTCACGATCTGAAAAAGGGGTAAAAACTGCAGAGTGAGCTTGATAGCTCAATGAGTAAAGTAAAACTACAATATAAACCTGCATGAATGCATGCTTAATTTAACTTTCAACTTTCAAAGCTCTGAGGTTAATTCTTAAATCTTAACCTCTTACTCAGTTTTCTTTTATCTTTTCTAAAATATAGATGTTTTAACCACGTGAGACAATTTTGTATCTCATCTTATTCATAGTTAGTGAAGCACCGATCACGTGTCGTGCTCGTATAGCTCACAACAATTATATATAAATGTGATTCATGTATCACAGTATCAAGCTCATATGTCTCTATAATCACAACAATATGTTCATTGATTACACACTAAATAATTTTTATCACAATGGGAACTGGACACATTTCACAATCACATTCATTGATTGAGTTTTCACCATCTTCTCCCGTCACCAGTTCCTGCCTAGCCCCTTCCTCCTAAAATATAATATATAAAAAAAAACCCCATTTTCTTCCACCATCGCGGCTCTCGCACGGTCCCTTTACAAATATAATATATAAAATAAAACTTCGTCTTCTCCCGCTACTGGCTCTCGCGCAGCCCCCTCCTGTAACATGTATTCACATGTCAACATATATAACATATGAAGTACCCCATCTTCTACCACCACCGGTCTTGCCCGGTCCTTTCCTCCTCGTACAGTTACACACAAGCATGTACATATAAATATTACATACATATTTATAGAAATCATGCAACAATCACATACGGTATTTGTTATGCATTTACACAATTATCAGATAATTTTTGAGAGTTCTTATGGTATCATTCTTTCACAGCATGCCAGTGTGTTACATATAATCATATTCATGTATTTTCAAGTTCGTATATGTCATGAAGTTTAATTTATCGGAAAAGGTATCAATACTTAATCACGTGCTCAGTGAACAAGTTATAATTATAAATACTGGTATTTGATTCTGACCTAATATCCACATATTATTTTCTGATTAGGGTTCATGATACATCCTCATCAATTTCACAAGTCCGGTATATATTATAGAATGTAAATAATCATCACACGTATACATGTATAGATAAATCAAGTTGCAAACTAAGTTACAATATTATCGGATTTATAATCATCACCACTTTTTTTTTGGAGAATGTAAAATTTATTGTATGAAAGCCAAACCGGCAAAATATCCCATTACAATGTAACCTTACAGCCCAACAATCAAAGATTCGCCAACTAAGAATAGTCGACTAACCCATTTACAAGTCGACTAAAAGGTGGTGCTCCAGTCGACTATTTCAGAATACCTATTCGACTACACATGAATGAAGTCGACTAGATCATATAACCTAGTCGACTAACATGCACCAAGTCGACTAACCACAAAAACCAGTCGACTCAAAAGTTAATCTGGATGTATCCGTCTTCTCTGTTGCCACAGGAGTCGACTATACCAATTAGGCTAGTCGACTATAAATGGATGTAGTCGACTATAAACAACGACTAGTCGACTAATTGTTCTGGCAGCCCATATTTTCTGTCAAAAAATCCCAGACCTTCAAAACTCCACAGTGGCATTTGGATCCAAAGTGAATACAGTCCTATAGATGTGTAGCTTAATCTTGAAGACGGTAGAAACCACCTCCTGATTCTGGCCTTCAAAAATTTTCTTATTTCGGGCATTCCAAATATGATAAACAGTACACGCAAGGGCCACCTTTTTCGCCTTTGCTTTAAAACTGGAACCCTTCGCCTCCTTCTTTATCCACTTAAGAGCACTAGAGATTGTCGACATTCCCCTAGAGATCCCCAGCCAGTCTCTAATGCATCTCCAAACCATAGCAGAGAAGGAACAAGTAAAGAATAGATGATCTGCCGATTCCTTATTACCCACACAGAGTGCACATGATTCCTCAACCTGAAGAAAGGTCAATATATCTTTTGTAGGTAACCTCTTCCGCGCTGCAAGCCAAAGAGTAAAAGCATGTTTTGGTGTGACATACTTATTCCAAACTGCACTTGGCCAAGGTAGCCTGGAACCCTTATTTCGAAAAAACTCATATCCGAGCGATATGCACATTCGCTCACCTACCGCCCAAGAGGATGCCCTCCTTTTTGCCGCCTCAACGGACCCTTCTATAAGGCATATTTTATCACGAATCACGATTAGCCTCTTGAGCAATGGCGAGTCATCCCTAATACACTTCCAATCCCAAGCAGAGACATCCCCTTTAAGGTAGATATGATGCACCCAACGCACCCATAAAGTGTCCTTTTTCTTATGTATGTTCCAGAAGGATTTTGCTAGCAGGGAATCATTCCAAGTTTTTAGATCTCGAAATCCCAATCCACCTTCCGATTTTGGCAAGCACATGGATTTCCAAGAAACTGGATGATGGCTCTTATTCCACAAGAAGTTCCTACACAGCCGAGTTACCCTGTCTATGATAGCACCTGGGACCGAAAAAACAGAAAGCCAGAAGCAATCCACTCCTTGTAGGACTGATCTGATGAGCTCAGCTCTACCCGCAAAAGAAAGGCTGGAAGCCATCCAAGAGTTGATATACAATGTTATTTTATCCACAAAAGGTGCAAAATGGGCCAACTGCAGTCTCTGAGCCGCCAGCGGGACACCAAGATAACGGAATGGCATCACCCCAACAGGGATTCCTGTCAACTGCCTCATTTGAACAAGTTCCTCTCCATATACACCCGCCGTAAAGAGGCTTGACTTGAGCAAATTAGCACACAATCCCGATTTCAATCCAAAATCCCTGAGACTATCCATAATAATACTGACAGAAGGAATATCCCCTCTAGCCATGAGCATCAGATCATCAGCAAATGCCAGGTGTGACAACCTAAGCTTTCCACACCTAGGGTGGAATTTGAACCCCAACCTGTTTGTTCTCACCTTTAGACTTCTCGACAGGTATTCAATGCATAGTAGAAAAAGAAAAGGAGATAAAGGATCACCTTGTCGCAGTCCCTTCTTCCCATTGAACATTCCCCAAATGCCGCCATTAAGGCCAATAGAATACGATGGAGAGGTGATACATTGCATAATCCATCTAATAAATCTTTCCGGAAATTTAAGACCATTCATCACTTCAGCAAGGAATTCCCAAGAGACCGAATCATAAGCTTTCCGGAGGTCCACTTTAATCAAACACCTCGGGGATACCCTCTTCCTATTATACTTTCGCAATAACTCTTGGACCAAATGAATATTTTCAATCATACTCCGACCCTCCACAAAAGCAGATTGCGAAGTATCAATAATTCCACCGAGCACTGGACGCAGTCTCGCTGCCAGAATTTTAGAAATTACCTTATAGATCACATTGCAACAGGCAATAGGACGAAAATCACTCACAGAATTAGCATGAGCAGATTTCGGCATCAAAGCAATCAAAGTGTGATTCATTTGCTTCAGAAGAGATCCTGATAAGAAAAATTCCTTAATGGCGTCACAGAACTGAGGACCAATAATATCCCACGTCGCCTTGAAAAAAAATGCACTATATCCATCCGGACCCGGTGCCTTTTCATTTCCAATACCAAATAGCGCCTCCTTAATCTCTTCCGAGGTAACCTCCTTCAATAGATCGCAAGCTTGATAAGATGAGATAGCCTCCCCACACTGAATCACCTGAGGTTCAACATGCTCAACCTGAGAACTAGTACCCAGAAGTCCCTCGAAGTAATGAAGAAATTCCAATGCGACCTCCTCCGTCGACTCCGTCAGTGAACCATCTTCCTTGGAAATAGCCGCACATATAACCCGTCCTTTGTTTCTTTTCACAATACTGTGAAAGAACTTTGTGCATTTATCAGACTTAGAAACATAGGTGCATTTAGCCAATTGGTAAAAGTAGTCCATCTCAGCTTTAGATAAGGCCATTGCATTCTTACGCAATTCCACCACCTTCTCCTGAAGTTCAGAATTATCAAATTGAGATTGAATCTGAATCTGAGCCTGTTTAAGGAGCCTTCTAGCTCGATCAGCTCGAGAAGCAATATGCCCAAAGTTTCTCTCATTGAGAAGTTTCAACGGGGCCTTCAAAAGCTTAAGCTTTCGACAAACCTGGAATTGAAGAGAACCTACAATCTCAACATCCCAGGCAGATCTAACAGTCTCCCTAAAGTCCTCATGACCTGCCAAGAAGTTCCAGAATCGAAAAGGTTTATTCACCATACGGGGCCTCTCAAGCAAAGAAACCACTCCAGGGGAATGGTCAGATAGACACCCAGAAGGTAAGAATTCCACATGGCTGAAGAAGGCCCTCTGATGCCAAAGCGGGTTGGCCATCACTCTATCCAGCTTAGACCAGACAGTACCATTGGTCCAAGTCATATGGCATCCCGTGAACTGTAAGTCCGACAGTCCCAATTCATCACAACACTCAGTAAAGTCTTTAATTTGGTATTGTGACACCTCCACACCACACACCCTCTCCTCCTGTCTCAAGATATTGTTGAAATCCCCCAGCAGAAGCCAAGGCTCAGACATAGTATCACCCCATCTATTTAAGTTCTCCCATAGGCTTCTCCTAGTCACTATGGAATGGAATCCATAAACAAAACTACCAATGAAAGATACGGATGATACCTTACATACCACCCTGCAGTGAATAATCTGAGGGAGAATCTCCAGAGTATCCAGCTGAATCTTCAATGGATCATACAGGATTAAGATTCTACCTCCACCATGAGAATTAAAGTTGTTGACCTGCTTCCATCCTTTAAACCTCCTACACATGAACACTTCCAGTCCAGACTCTGAAAGCTTAGTCTCTAATACTGCAATTAAACCAATCTCCCTCTTTTTTACCAGTTCCTCAACACCCTTTTGTTTCAGGGGTAGGTGAAACCCCTAATATTCCAAAATGCCAGCCTCATTTGGAAGGTTTTTTTTTTTTTTTTAATCATCACCACTTGAATAGGATTAATGTAGTTAATCTAACTACCAATTTATTTTCCTAACACATCTTAATTAAGGTTTACACTTCCTCAAGCATGTTACTAGTCATCACTTAATTAATTCTCATTCATTCCACATAAATTCAATAAATTGGAGTTACATTACTCACTGATTTCGACGATCACTGGTGTGTGATCAACCGTCCAATTCTATGAATACACCCCTATTCTGAAATACACATACTCAAATCAAAATCTACTCTATAATTATTTTAAATTAAATATTTAGTTGGCTTGTGACCGAATTCACCTTGATATTAAACAAATTCTGACACAAAATCCCTCTAGCACGTGCACTGCTCGTTGTCGATGAATTCTCCGTAAGCTGGAGCCTTGGTCGGCCTCCTAGACACGCCCTCCTTCTAGGCCACCGCCCTACCTCCGCCGATCGCCGCTTGAGCAAGAAGAAAGTGAGAGCAAGAATAGAGTTGTTTGGACACATATATTGCATAACTATTATTGCATTCCTACACTCATTCTTACAACTCACTTGTCTTAATATCCTAATGCATGCAAGATATTATAGAGAGAAGATAAATATGAATCTTATTCAAATAAATTCAAAAGTTCAAATCAAATGGGGATCGACTCAAATTCAGAAGATCTGAAAGCCGTCTTATCTGAAAACCAGATATATTTGATAAGATAATACCATCAAAAGCAAAAAGAAAAACGGATTTTTTTAAGACCCAACTGGTTTTGTTGAACATAAATGGATAGAGAAAAGATCAATGGATGAGATGAAAGCAATCATATTTGAAGATGAGGAGAAAATCTAAGTAAATTCAGAATTTTAAATCAATTTACACTCGGATTCAAACTGTATACATTTTAGTATTTTAATCATAATTTTTACTATCAAAACTCAAATATGATGATTCAAGATGATCCAGAAAGAAATTTAAAGGTCTACAACTCTTATGTTGATTAATGTTTCGAATTCTGTCATCTAATAAGTAATATTCAGCAATCAATACGCCAACAAGCTGCAGATCAGAATTCTAGATAAATCAAATCAAGTTTGGAGATAAGGGGAGGGTTCAAATTCAGAAATATCTTGCTCTCGAAGTTAAGAGAAATGATATTATCTTAAATTCAGAGTTCAAATTTAAATTCTGAAGATATATCTCTTGATAGATGCACAACTTTTACTAGGAGTCTATCAACACTTCTATTATAAATAGAGAGGTAGTGCATAGGGAAAAATCTCTCTCACACAGTGAGGCTGAGAAGTAATTGAGGGGAAATTGTGTGTTGTAATGTGAGTTTGGGATCAAGAGTTTGTAGCAACGATTATTCAATAAAAATCAGTCTTCTTCAATACAGATCTTGTAGCGTTTCAGTCTAAGTTTTCTTTACTTCTTTATTTTATTTTTGAGATGCAAATTTTCTTCTTTTCTTTGCATGTTTTATGAACTCATCAATAATCTCATGCATGCTTACAGTTATTTTCTTTTATTAGTTCTTTTGTCTTCAACATAGATCGGAGGAGGAAGACATTAAATCTACATCAAGTGACAAGTCACCGGGTTTCATCTTCCTCTTCCCTTCATCCTAATCTCTTAATCTTTTTCATCACCTTAGTTATTTAATCCTCGCAAAAGGTTAGTATTCTTTTTTTATTTTTTGTTGTCTTCATATTTTAATGTTCCTTATTTTTTTAAAACAAAATTCCAACCTTCATCCAAGGATTTCTCAACTAGATTAAGATAAAAGTTAGATTTTTAATAACTAGGATTTAATAAGTATCTGTGGAGTCAACCCCCTAACTTACCACTACACAATTTTGCTAAAAAATTCTAACAAGTTTAGGTTTTATAACTTGTACGTGATTTAGCAATGATGGAGTTTTTCATAAACTTCGAATCGCGAACAGTTTTTGGCGTTGTTGTTGGAGACTTGTGAAATTTTTGGTTTTTAAAAATAAACTTTTAATCTTTTTCTAGTTTCTTCAAAAAAATATTTAAAAAATATAAAAATTAAATTAAATTCTTTCAGAAATTTAAGTTAATTAAATTTTTTTCAATTTTTTTCTTTTTACTTTCTTTTCCATCCCTAAGATCTAAACTTCAAAATTTTCTTTTTACAGAGATATTGCATGAATGAGCGAAGATTTGCACAGCAGGACGAAGCTTGCTTCTTATGACATAATGTGGAACTAAAATAAAAAAAAATGCTTGCTTTAGAGCTATTGGAAAGGTTAGTATTTTTAACTCTACCCACAAATCTCCTATTAGTGGGGTTTTAGAGGTCTTATTGATTGAACTTGTACTACATTAGTGCATATTGCATAAAAGATCTTAAAAGCTGTCCCTCCTCACATATGGTTGGGATTTCATCACCCGTTCCTTGGCTCAAAAATCACAACGCATTTAAGTTTTGCGAAGCTTGAACTAAATTTAAAATCAATTAGAAACTTGACCGCTAGGAATTCGAGCTCATTAAGTGAATTCATTTTGGGAATACTCCGGTGAATACTTTCAAGCTCGCCAGAAAGGGCTTTCTATCTAGAAAGGGTGACTTAATCATTGCGGCGGTGCCTGGCCTGGAAGGACCAAGGAACTTTCCTATCTTAGAAAGGGTGGCTGAATTCAGTAAGCGTCCAGCTTGGGGGAGAGCCAAATCGCTTGTTTGACAGCTTTAACCGGTCAGCTTA
This sequence comes from Agave tequilana, assembly GCA_038442645.1. Taxonomy (NCBI): domain Eukaryota; kingdom Viridiplantae; phylum Streptophyta; class Magnoliopsida; order Asparagales; family Asparagaceae; genus Agave; species Agave tequilana. Next base: position 62,436 of record JAVJIF010007361.1, on the reverse strand, counting down.
CAATCTGTCCAGTCCAGTTAGAAGCTGTCTAACAAGGAAGAATTTATTCTCTTAAAATTAGTGGTTCAAAAACTGATTACCTTTAAATTAAATTTAGGATAAAGAAAATACTTGATTGCAATTGATTAGTTGAGTCATATTGTGTGCAATATTATCTAGGATTTAGAAAATCCTTCATTAGGGTATTACCCTGATTCATGCGAAAGTGAGTTCGTGTTAAGGGTCGATCAGAATCCATTACTATTTCTGACCCTACTGCTATAATGGGTGACACGAATCAACCATAACAAATGACCTTAAAGGATTATTTTTGTCCTAAAAGGTCCACCCAACCTTCTTATATCAGTTTGCCGGCCCTTATGACAAATTTCGAGATTAAATCTGGTATGATACAAATGCTTCTAGTCTTTCAGGAATTAGCAAATGGAAACTCATGAAGTATAATCAGATGATGGAAGAATCCCTAAAACTTAGGTTATTCCCTTTTCCCTAAAAGAAAAAAAACTAAATCTTGGCTTCTTTCTCTCCAATCGGGTTCAATTTCTACTTGGGTAGGACTAGCCGAAGCCTTCTATAAAAAGTTCTATTCCAAGCAAAAATCTGCTACATACGTCAAGCCCTCAACACCTTTTATCAATTACAGGGGGAGATGTTTTTCACATATTTGAAAGATTCAAGGATCTTTTACTTGAGTGTTCCCATCACGGATTTGAAAAAATCCGTTTAATCTAAATTCTTTAGAAGGCTTAGACTACTCGAATAAGATCATGATTGAGTCCCTTTGCAATAGAACATTCACTAGTAAAATGGCCGATGACGCATGACAATTTTTAAAGAGGTAACAGAAAACACTCTAAAATGGGAACCTGTTAGCATTGATAAGCAACCCAACATCACAAGTACCACCAAAGAGGGTGGTATGCATAAAGCCAACCCAATTTTGAGAATGATGCCAAATTGACATCAGTTATGAGAAGACTTGAAGTTTTAGAGATGAGCAAGGGAGCACAATCTTCGGCCCCCGAACCATCTAAGCCAGTGATGTCTCTCGTTTGTGTCCTTTGTGACAGTCAAGACCACTTGGTTGAAAAATGCCCCGGGTTGCTAATTTTTAAAGCAGAACAGGCGAATGTACTCAATACATTTCGCAAGCCCAATCTCAACAACAAATCATTCAGTGAAACGTACAATTCAGGTTGGCGAAATCATCCCAACTTTCCATGAAAATCTTCTCAAGGACAAGGATATGGTGGATCATCATCATTTCAAGGACCATCTTTAATAATCAATTTCGCAAGAAAAATCAATTCAATGTAACACCATCTTTCTCTCCATATGTCCCACCCAATCAAAAAGAAATCATCTTTAGAGGACACTCTCCAACAATTCATGCAGAGCCAATCATAACTAATCAAACTCAAGCCCAAATATCTCGCAATCAGGATCAGGCGATAACCCGACTCGAGGTTCAGGTAGAACAATTAGCTGCATCTGTTAGGAAGAGATGATCGGAAGGAGGAATTAAATTGAGCAAGAGTTCAAAGTAAACCATTTATGTTCGTGTGCTGATTATCAAACTCTGAATATGTATGAAGATTTACTTTACTCCTTCGAACCAACGTTCGTAGCACAAGCTATAATGGGTCGTATCCGCAGGGAGGGCTAGCAATGGAAGCGTTCACGATTTTATGTTGAAGTTTTTGAGAAGAAAAACGAAGGTTCTTCTTTATTTAAAAATCGAAAAAACAAAACAAGGTAGAAAGAGAGTGAAATTTTTTTGTAAAGTTTTGTTAAGAAAAGGAAAACGGAATGGAAAACGGAATGAAAGACGGGATGAAAAACGGTGATGTTGGAAAAAGAGAAAGTTTTAGAAAGGAGTTTTGAAATTCAATTAAGAGAAGGCCATGACTAACTAACATTCTACACTACTAACTTACTAATCTCGTCGGGTGATTCATGCCTCATGTAGATTCATTGGCAATAGTACATCTTGCTTTGTCAAATCAATGTGTTATCCCAAATTGAGGTTGTGTTCTCATCTAAGCTTGGCTAGATGGCCTCCTTGAATCATCGGCTCCCAATAGATTCTCAATAATGGAACATAGGTATTCACACTTAGGTACGCTAAGCAAGAATGTAAAATTCATTAGTCCATCAAAGCTATAACAAGCTAGCATGAAATAAGAAACTTGTACAATAGGTGTTAGCATACTAAAGTGATCCATCTTCATGTTCCATCAAGACACTTGTTCAAGAGACAAGGCTCTAAATGAGGCATACATGAATCATATGGAGGTGATACAAAGCATTAACTAGAATTGAAGCACTACTCATCATCATTGAAAATAAAAGACTTGTTAATTACAAGACTAGAAATAAAAACATCTAATGATTCTTATGAGTTTAGCAATCACCCAAGAGTTAGTAGCTAGTAGTGTTAGAAGTTAGTCATGTTAGTGATTAATTAGCCATGGAAAAGATAAACAAGCAAGAAGGCATGGTAGAAAAACAAGTGAAAGAAAGTAAAGAACTTGAAAGTAAACGCAATAGAACAAGAAAGAATTGAGGAAGGAAAACTTGAGCCTTTGTATTGAGTTGCCACTCCTTCAATTACAGAGATCTCTCTCACCCTGACTCTCTCTTTTCTGAATCTAGAAGGAGAAAATAAAAATTACACAAGAAGACTAAAAAGAGCTTAAAGAAATCCTAACTAATTGCCTAAACAAAATGCTATTCTCTCCTCCTCTTTTTACAGAGGCTCTGGGGTCTATTTATAGGCTTCAAGAGAAGATCACATCTAACAACAACTGTAGGATCAATCGCTTGATCAACGGCCAAGGAAGTGCCGCGGATCCGCGGCAGCATCTTGGCCGTTGCGCCAACGATTTCTCTGACATTCTGTTATGCTGCTGTGTCCAACTGGAGCTTCTAGAAGTTGAAGAATATACTTTGGATCGTCCTAGAATTGGGTTTCATGGTTGTGGGCTCCTAAAACACCTTTAATTCCTTAAAAATCCCAAGGTTTGGGCCTTCTTCTCCATTAAAGAATGGACCTGAAAAATAAGAGAGAAAAGCAATAAAAATCTTATTTTTATTAACATAAAGCATGGTAAGGTGGTATAAAATGATGCAAAATGAACTCCAATCACACCCCCATACCTAACTTTTGCTCGTCCCTGAGCAAAATAAGCAAAGAAAAAGAGAAAAATCCTAACTAAATTATTACACCACTTTCGTAGGTGACACGATTGCACTGAGCTCGTAAACAAGCTGTTAAACCTCTAGGTTACCTAGAGGAGGAGTGTTGTCTCCTGAGGGTTTTCAACGGATTGCACCCACAAAATCCCAAGAAAAAGAAAAAATGTTAGTGTTTTTTTAAAAAAGAAAAGGAAGAAAAAAGTTTATGATCCATTTTTTCAAGAATTTTGGTAATCAAAGGTTTCAGGTTACCCTAAACTTTTCTTTCTTTTTATAAGTCTCCATTCGAAGTTTCGTTTTCAACTTAGGTTAAGTTTTCAAAAAAAAAGAGAGAGAACTAGATTTTGTATCAAGCCTAACATATATACATTTATATGTATGAGGAATTGTTCTTAGACTATGGTACATATATATATATATATATATATATATATATATATATATATATATATATATTATATATATATATTTATTTATTTATTTTTGTTTTATGGCATTTTAGGTCTTTGTTTTCATCTCAAAAATTGTGTTTTTGTGAAGTGCATACTATCTAAGGCAAAAAATTCAAGATAAAATTATCTTTCTAGTTTATCTTACTTAGCCTATAATCTTAAATAAGATTCATTATTTCGACTAGGTTTAAGATGTCATAATTAAGGCTTCCTTAATTTCTAAGATCATCTTAATTTTCTTAAAAATAGATCAAAAATTGTCTCTTAATTCAAAAAGTTTTTAAAGAAAGAGAAAAATCCTATACAAAAGGGAAATTCTAAGAATATCCTAAAAAAAGTGAAAAAGAAAGAAAATCTAAAAAACTCTATGTTAGTAAACACTCCCCCACACTTATCTCATGCATTGTCCTCAATGCATCATGATGTATGTATGCACGAAACAAATAGAGAGGGAAGAAAAAAATAACCTCAAGGCGGTGGTTCCGGTGGTGTTCTGATTGGTCCACGAAATGCAGCCCAATCCAATTTGCGTAGAGTTCAGAGGAACCCACTTGAGACCTTTATAATACAACCCATTATTATGATGTATGTATGAATGATTTTTATTAAGAATTTTACCCCATCTAATTTTCAAAATTTCAAATTAATTTCAGAGTCAATTTTATCAACACCTTTGTCCCAAAATGGGGTATGAAAAAATGGAATGATTGATTTAGACTCAGGAAGTGCAGGAACTAATACTGACTCAGGAATTTGACTTAAATCAAGTAAAGGTTTAGGAATCAAAATTGGTTCAGGAATCGGGTCCAAATCAAAAAGTTAAAACTCAAGTCCACATTCATTTCCCACAATGGAATGTGACTTTCTAAGATTGGTGATTCAAGTTCATGAATGGCAGGTATGGAAACCAAAACTAATTCTAAAATTTTGCACAATTTGGGTAACAAAATTGGAGTCAATATTGATTCAGGAATTTGAAGTGGATCACAAATTTGAGGATCAAAGTCACATTCTTGTCTAAGTTCAATTTCTTTGAAAGAAAAACTTGCCAATTTGTCAATGGGACATTCAAAAGTATGAAATTGGTCAATTTCAATTTGTTGATCATAAAAGAATGGTGATTCAATTTAACGATGGATTGGCACAGAATCCAATGTTGACTCGGGAAAAAGCCTGAAATCAAGTAAAAACACCTCGGTCATTATGGAATCAGGCAGTAAAATTGAATTACTAAGTTGAGCTTCAGGATCATATTCATGCTCAAGTTCAATCTCAGGAAAAGGATTACTTGCCAAAATGTCAATGGGATTTTCAACATTTGAGGTTTGGTCAAGTTCATATGAGTGGACTGAAATTGAATCTTGATTTTCAAGATAACATGATTCTTTGGCTCTAACAGAATGGTTAGTGACATCAGGAATGGTCAAAGGATGAGAATAGAGAGTTTTGACCATCATATCTGTCATGATTATGAGCGATTCGAGCTTGAGTCATGATTTCAAGCATCTTTTCATAGTCGATTGGTTCATCGTTTGGTTGTGATTGGGCTTGAAAAGATGAAGATTTATTTTGAAAATTATGGTGAAATCGTGAGTCCATCATATTTGATTGTTTTTCAGACTCAGGCATACTCATTTCCAAGATTGATGATTTTCTATTTTGAAATGGTGTGACTGAGTATGAAACTTGGAAATAGTGTGGATTTGGGGTGGCTAACATTTTCTGAAATTTTTGTTCGTCCTCCTGCATGGCTTCTATACTATTTTATAGCTCAAAACTTTTCTTCAATTGGTGGTTCTAGAAAAGGAGTATAAGAAGCGAAATCGGGGAATGAATATTGTGTAAATTATGGACAAGGTGGATAAGGAGGTTGAAAATTTTACTCGGGAGAGGTGAATCCCCATTGACTCTGTGAAGAGTTAAAATTATTTTGAAAATTATAGTCATAAGATTGGAGGTATGGGTTGTATTGATTCAGATAAGTCCAACCCGGTGTATTTGGTTGGTTCATATTGTAAAAGGCCGGGTTGGAATTATCTGAATCAAATGGAGTTGGTGTGAAACATGGATTTATATTAGGATTGAAAAAATTGTTATTGTTGAATTCCATTTCACAAACAATCACAAACAAAAAAGAAAAAGAAAACAACAAACAAAAAGAAAGAAAATCAAAACCAAACCTATCTTTGGGTTGACCTAGACCTAGACGACTCCTAACTGGTCGAATACCCGAGGGAGGTTGTTGTATGAATCCAACCACAAGCTAATCGGCCAGGTAGGGACAAAATACGGTAGGAGGTATCCGTGTGTAAGCAACGGGCCTTAATTACGCCAAACCACGGTATCTTCGAGGCGTAACCTCTTAATCTCTAATCTTAGACACTGATTTCACAAGAGTAAGATTCAAAACAAGTTCCACCCTCAGTCAATCTCTTAATGAGTCTGAGATGTCCCTAGGGGCCAACGTCTATCAATTTTTATTAAGGCTTGGGTTGTGTGAGTGGGGAGGTGATTTTTGAGCTAAGGAAGGGTGATGAAATCCCCACCTTATCTTGTATTGGGTTATACCCTTAAATCCAATTCGTGCAAGTGTACAATATAGAAAAGAATATAACATAAAGCGAGAAAATCACCCACGTGTTTGTCATATGCTCTATGCAATGCCATATGTACGCCTCAGTCCAAATCACAACAACAGAACAAAATACAGTATATTAGAATTGAATTGACATGTGCCTAAATGCAAATGTCTAAACTGTTTTAAAAGCGTCCAAATACCGTATTTTAGATCTTTAGTTTATTGCGGTGTTTAGGCAATCTAAGCAGAAAAGTAATAGTACAGATCCACTAGCTATTACAATGAACACAACCCAGCACAACAAGATACACAATTATCACAAAATAGCCGCGTCTCCGCGGCAAAAGTCGCGTTTGCGCAGCTTTTCTTTAGAGTATGGGTCCCTACTTTCTAGAGCGGGAGATGCAAAGCTAGTGTTTGTTCTGCAATGTTAAGCTCCTGTAAAGATTGTCTCGCACACCAAAACAGAGAAGAAAATGTTAACAAAAACGTGAGTTTAAACCATTCCCATCCCCGACAATGGCGCCAAAAATTTGATCGAAAGGAGGAATTGAATTGAACAAGAGTTCAGAGTAAACCGTTTATGTCCGTATGCTGATTATAAAACTCTGAATATGTATGAAGATTTATTTTACTCCTTCGAATCACCGTGCGTAGCACAAGCTATAACGGGTCGTATCCGCAGGGAGGACTAGCGATGGAAGCGTTCACGATTTCTATGTTGAAGTTTTTGAGAAGAAAAACGAAGGTTCTTCTTTGTTTAAAAATAGAAAAACAAAGCAAAGTAGAAAGAGAGTGAAGAATTTTTGTAAAATTTTTTTAAGAAAAGAAAAACGGAATGGGAAACGGAATGAAAGACGTGATGAAAAACGGTGATGTTGGAAAAAGAGAAAGTTTTAGAAAGGAGTTTTGAAATTCAATTAAGAGAAGGCCATGACTAATAACGTTCTGCACTACTAACTTACTAATCTCGTCAGGTGATTCATGCCTCATGTAGATTCATTGAAAATAGTACATCTTGCTTTGTCAAATCAATGTGTTGCCCCAAATTGAGGTTGTGTTCTCATCTAAGCTTGGCTAGGTGGCCTCCTTGAATCATCGGTTCCCAATAGTTTCTCAATAATGGAACATAGATATTCACACTTAGGTATGCTAAGAAAGAATGTAAGATTCATTAGTCCATCAAAGCTATAACAAGCTAGCATGAAATAAGAAACTTGTACAATCGGTGTCAGCATACTAAAATGATCCATCTTCATGTTCCATCAAGGCACTCGTTCAAGAGACAAGGCTCTAAATGAGGCACACATGAATCATATGGAGGTGATACAATGCATTCACTAGAATTGAAATACTACTCATCATCATTGGAAAGAAAAGACTTGTTAATTACAAGACTAGAAATAAAAACATCCAACGATTCATATGAGTTAGCAATCACCCAAGAGTTAGTAGTTAGTAGTGTTAGAAGTTAGTTAGTCATGTTAGTAATTAGTTAGCCATGGAAAAGATAAACAAGCAAGAAGGCATGGTAAAAAACAAGTGCAAGAAAGTAAAGAACTTGAAAGTAAACGCAATAGAACAAGAAAGAATTGAGGAAGGAAAACTTGAGCCTTTGTATTGAGTTGCCACTCCTTCAATTACAGAGATCTCTCTCACCCTCACTCTCTCTTTTTTGGATCTATAAGGAGAAAATGAAAATTACATAAGAAGACGAAAGAGAGCTTAAAGAAATCCTAACTACTTGCTTAAACAAAGTGCTATTCTCTCCTCCCCTTTTTACAGAGGCCCTAGGGGTCTATTCATAGGCTTCAGAAGAGGATCACATCCAACAACAGCCGTAAGATCAATCGCTTGATCAACGACCAAGGAAGTGTCGCGGATCCGTGGCTAGGGCCGCGTTTTCGCGGCAGCATCTTGGCCACTGCGCCAACGATTTCTCTGACATTCTGTTATGCTGCGTGTGCCCAGCTGGAGCTTTAGAAGTTAAAGAAAATACTTTGAATCATTCCAGAATTGGGCTTCATGGTTGTGGGCTCCTAAAAACACCTTTAATTCCTTAAAAATCCCAAGATTTGGGCCTTCTTCTCCATTAAAGAATGAACCTGAAAAATAAGAGGAAAAAGCAATAAAAATCCTAGTTTTATTAACACAAAGCATGGTAAGGTGGTATAAAATGATACAAAATGAACTCCAATCAAGAGAGAAAGGATATTTCTCTAGTAAACTGTGCCCAACCTGAGAGGACAACCTGCTCCTCAAAATACTCCTACAGGCCAGTTCAAATTGGTTCTAGTTCAAACCATGAAGTCCAAGTCATTCACACTTTACGGTCGGGCAAGAGAATGGACAACCAAGTCCAAAATCCACCAAACAATCCTAATCTTGTCAAGAAAAAAGAAAAAGCGGAACCAAAGGAGTCAACAAAGAAAGATGATCAAGTTGTTGTTGACAATCAAGAGAAATCCTTTGTGCCCAAAGCCCCATTTCCTCAACGTCTTCAAGCAACTAGAAAGAAAAATCACTATGAGAGAATTTTGAAAGTTTTCAAAAATGTCCCAATCAACATTCCCTTCTTGGATGCCATCAATCAAATTCCTTCATATGCCAAGTTTCTTAAAGATCTAATCACGGTCAAGAGGAAAAGTTCTGTGCCTCGTGAAACTGCATTTGCTACACAAGCATCCTGTCTCATCCAGCAACCTATTGCACCCAAGTATGAAGATCCAAGAGTCCAACTATTTCTGTTGAGATAAGAGATCAGGTTATGGATCAGTGTTTGCTAGATTGGGGGCAAGTGTAAACCTCTTACCCTATTCTGTGTACAAACAATTAAGTTTAGGAGAGCTACAACCCACAAACCTTACATTGCTTCTCGCAGATAGGTCTATTAAGGTCTCCAAGAAAATTGTTGAGGATGTTATTTTGAAGGTCGATGAATACTATTTCCCTGCGGACTTTGTTGTTCTAGACACCGAATCAGTAACAAATCTCAGTAATCACTCTCCTGTAATTTTGGAAAGATCATTCCTTACTACCGCTGATGCTGTCATTAGATGTAGGAATGGAGTCATGACCTTATCATTTAGGAATATGACAGTTGAGCTGAATATCTTTCACACTAGTTTCCAACCGTCAAAATGGATGACCATGAAGAGTTCACTATGATTGATATTTCGGTCAGTCACACCTTCGAGGAGTCTTGTTATGAAGACCCCTTGGACAAATGCTTAACCCATTTTGGAAAGATCTTTGACAATGATGAGTTTATAAAAGAGGTGAACGCATTGTTAGACTTTATTCCTATCGTGGACACCAGTCCATGGAAAACCAAGATAGGACCCTTGTCTGTGTCAACATCTATATCTGTTCCATCAATCATCAGGCCTTCTAAGTTGGAGCTTAAGTCTAAAGTTTTCTTTGCGAAAAGAAAACTTGATTTGAGTATTTTTCACTTTTGATGAGCCATCTAATAATCAATCTTTTGAAAACTGGGTTGAAGTCAATAAAATAGATGAAAAAGATTAAGGTTAAGTGGATGATTTCAAAATTGACACACTTTTAGAGTCCTACTGTTAGGCAGCAAGACCAGAAAGAATTGGTTTCTCCTTCTGAATCTTTCATGGGATCACAAATTAAGACGACCATTGAGGCATCTGATATACCCCGTGAATACTTTCCCAAATGTCTAGATTAGCCCTTCCATTTGGATGAAAGTAAGACTAGAATGGATGAAATGCTAGAAGATACCAAACCAGTCAAAATTGACATTTCACTCCTAAATGTGATTAAACAATTGTCTGCCTATGCCACAGTACTCAAGAAATATTGCACTTAAATTAGAAAATCTTGGACACATATTTCAACGTTTTCGAATGCACCATTATCCCGCTTCAAGGACCACACAAGAAAACTGTTTAAATTTCTGATCCAAGATCAGGCAGGTCATCATAGAGGTTGAGTGACATGTGATTGTATCTGGCTGAAGACATTAAACTTAGCGCTACTGGGAAGCAACCTAGAGATGTTGTTTTTCTATAAAAAGTTTATTTTCTTTTATTTTTTTCCTTTCTAGAGTTTTTATTTCTTTTCTATATGGAGATGCTTTTATCCAGATTTGAGGGTGTGCCTTCATCTTTTTATTTACTCTTACCCCCTATCTTATATGCTTATTGCAGCTCCCAAGATACTATCAACCCCTCACCTTGTTCATTTTCAATGCTAATATAATGAACATACATTTTAACATTGAGGACAATGTCAAGTTTAAGTGTGGGGGAGGGTTCTAACATAGGTTTTCTTTTAGTTAATAAATAAATAAATAATAAAAAATAAAAATATATAAAATAAAAACTTTTTGAAAAGAAAAAATAATATTTTGACGTATTTTTGCAAGAAATTAAGTTAATTTTAAGGAATAGGAAACACAATTAGGATTACTTATACTTGGTTGAAATAAGAATATATGCATGATTTCTAGGATTAGGAAGAAAAAATTGAAAAAGTAATTTAGGCTTAATTTTTTACCTTGATGAAATATGCATATACACTTACACATTTAGAATTCAAAAACAAAGATTCTTATGCCTTATAAAAAAAAGAGGAAAAAAAATATAATAAGAATCCTCTGATTAAGCTAATTTTTGTATCTCAAAAAGCATAATTATTCACGCCTAAAAGTGGTTCATATCCTCAAATAAAATGCTTAGTTTTGTGGCCTTGTTTGCTCGAGTCCTAAGTTCGGGGGTGTCTTCTCACCCGGTTCCCTAAAACCGTCCGGTTTGGGTGTCACCGACTAAAGCTCGTTACAGGGACAAATTAGAAAGCCTAAGAAAGTTAAGGAATATTACCACCAATATATACATAAATAAGGCATAAGAGTTAGAGTTGAAAAACCTTTAGTCAAAATATTCACGGTCAAAAAATGCATATGACTTAGGGTAAAATAATAAACTAGATCAGAATGCAATTTTATTCCTAATTTTGATTGATAACAAATATTTGAATAGAGACTATGTCTAAGAATGAATAGTTCGGTGCTTTTATAACTTATAACTTACTTAATTCTTGTAAAAACACTGCAAATATTTTCTCTTCCTTTCAAAATGCATTTTCGAAAAAATACTAATAATTTATTTCTTTTCTTTATGAATTTTATGAGTGTAATCCACTGAAAACCCTCAAGAGACTACAACTCCTCCTCTAAGGGTAACCTAGAGATTTAAAGGCTTGTTGCATATGCTAAGTGCAATTACTTAACCTGCAAAAGTGGTCCAATAATATTTTAGGTTTAGTTTTTGTTTTGCTCAAGGACGAGCGAAAGATAAGTGTGGGGGTGTGTTTGGATACATATATTACATAATTATTATTGCATATTTACACTCATTCTTACAACTCACTTGTCTTAATATCCTAATGAATGCAGGATATGATAGAGAGATGATAAACATGAATCCTATCCAAAAAAATTTCAAAAGTTCAAATCAAACGAGGATCAACTCAAATTCAGAAGATCTGAAGCGATCTTGTCTGAAAACCGGATATATCAGATAAGATAACACCATCAAAATGCAAACGAAAAACAAATTTTTTTGAAGACTGATTGACATAAATTTATACTATTTTATTACTCTCATTTATCTATATCTTTGTATATAAATAATGCTATTCGAGTATTTTTAGTAGTTTTGCAGTATAAGTTTACTTAAAGGAGAAAAGACTGAAATTCAGCATTTTAGAAGAGTGGCCAAGCAAAAAAAAAAGAGCTTTAATGGAAGACTTGATATTGTCAGGAGCCCACTACGGCCATTGAAGATCACATGCAAGAAAGCTACACCTAAATCAAAGAAGTTGAAATCCAGTAGGAGCTGAGAAGCAGTTTCACAAAGTTCAGGGCTTAAATGCAAATTATGGCTGAAAAATTAATTTGTAAATTGTTATTCTATTTTATGTTTAAAGTTGTATTTGTGGTAGACGTTACATGTAAAATAGCCAAACCTTAAGGTATAAATATACATGTAAAGGTTAGGGTTTGGGCCCTGGATTTTGGCCATTTTCTTTTCCCTTAGTTTTTAATTTTACGTACGACTGCATCTCTTTCTTTGGCTCTGAGTTTTGATTTTTTTTATTTTGCTTTTCGATTCCTTTAACTATCCTTCAATCAGCGCCTACCTGGGTGGCCTCGTTTCGCGTGTAAGTGGGGGTAATCTGACCGGGTTTCTCCATTGTGTAGCGTGCGTGTATGTGACAGAGAGACCAATCTCGTGTTGCATGCGAGCAACAGCATTGATCCACAATTTTTGTTCCTGTAGCGCACAAAGGGACGGCTTCTTGGTTGTGTGCGCAAACGAGTAGAGAAGAAGAGGAACAACATGGGAAGTGGGGTCCACAATCCCTCTCTCCCTTTCTTCTCTTCATTGTAGCACAAGTGAATGGTATTTTCCTTGGTGGGGTACACTTGATTGCAATTGTTTGAGGGGTTCATTTCTCTTGCTTGGCTGCAAATTTCTGCAAAGAAGGCATGAAGCCTTCTTCACCTGCGCGAGTTGTTCTAGCGGGGTGGGGTCCACTAGCTTCTTCATTTGTTCATTGGCCGCAGCCATCCGTGTGCGAGAGGTAAGTGGTTATAGTTTAATTAATGAGTAATTAATTTAATTTAGTTAATTAATTGTGCTAGCTATTAACTACGGTTTTCTTAATTTACACGGATTAATTTAGTTAGTTAAGCACATACTTATATTATTTCTTTATTTATTAGATTATTTTGTTTTTAAGTGCACCATGAGTAACTAAATCATTACAAGTGTCTAGGGTAGATGAACGTAGGTTAGATTATCTTGTGATCATCTGTTAGATCTCCAATTTAGGGTTGTGCACACTGATTGACCTACCACTTTTAGGAGATTATTTTCTAGAACAAGTATTTGACAGGCTATGTATTGCGGGTTAATGGTCCATGCTTAGGGTTTTGTTGCCTTTATGCTATTTGTTTAATTTAGTTAATTTACCTTTGATGGATCATGTAACTGGATAATACCTTGTGCTTAGATCTCGTGTTCAGAATTAATCTGCCTATTAGAAGTAGAAATTTAGTAAGTGACCCCGGTATGGAGACCGAAATTGATCACTTGATTCTAGTTTAGGGGATTCGATCCTAAGTGCTTGACTTTTCTAAATTAACATAAAGTTCAAAACAAAACTCCCACAAAACCTTTGATCAATTCGTCAAAGTCCTGAAACCAAAAGAACCACCTGTCCCTGTGGACCGACCCTCAAGTGCTACATCGAACGACCGTGCACTTACGGTAATTTTAAAACGAGGAGCGAAATCTCCCCATCAAGTTTTTGGCGCTGTTGCCGGGGACACGGTGGTCTATCTTTAGTTTTGACACCTATACCGGATTGTTAAAAGAAAAAAAATAAAAAATAAAAAAATTCAAAAAAATAAAACAAATTTAAAAAAATTAAAAAAAAATCCTTTCCCCATGGCCTATCCAAATTCATTTGGTTACGATCCATTTTATAGGCCAGACCCTCCTTTCCATCCACCAACCTCTCTTCCTGACTTTAATGAATACATCCATCCTACAAACTACTCATTTTCTTCATACCATCAAATGAGTTGCCATCACCGTCAAGATCCAAATCATCCTTCAGAACAGTGTCCTTCGATAGGGTGTTCGTTAGGACTAGGTCAAAATCAATTCCACACATTTAAAGGACCTACGAGCGAGCCTTATCCATCAAACTTCAATTCAGAGAGTTGGAATTGCTCTCAATTTTCATGGGATCAATCATTTCAAAACTCTCAATCTAATTGGTCCTACACTGAACCACCACCTCCATCTTGGGGATTTAACAATGAGTATGAAAAAAGCATATTAGAGAAGAGTTTTGAAGCCATGCAGCAGACTATAGTCGAAACCAATCAGCAGTTAATCGAGGAATGTGCTCACATGGATAAGATAATGACTCATCTCAATCAACCTATTTCAACCACAAGTCCATATCAAGTTCAAGAGTTCCATTAACTATCGCAAATTGAGTTCAATGGCAATCAGGTGGACAAGGAACCAACACTAAAGGAAGCTTTTGAAACTTTCAGGCAAACTTCAAAGCAAGTGCTCTATGACATTAGAGACTGCTTAAACAAGCCAGCAAATGAGTTGGTTAGTGAGCAAGAGAAGGATCCCTTTTCCAGTCAACTAGTTCTGAGCCAATACCAACTCGACCCATGTCAATTCAAGAGCACATCAACTTTCATAAAATGAACAAAGTCCAAACTGTTAGACCCGAAGAGCAAATCGTTGGCCATAGTGACATATCTAAACATTCCATCGAGATGCCCTTCGAGTCCCCATTATTTCATCTTAATCAATTTGAAGGGCTTGAACATGAGAAGCCTGTTGAGGAAGTTGTGAAACACCATGAGGTGTACAAACTTGATAATGATCCTCAGTGTCTGGATGAAGTGATTAGAAATTATTTGGCTACACATACAACTCATGTGGAGCCAGTTAAATCTTGTGAAGATGTGTGTGATAATGATGAGTGTTTGCTTCGAAAGAAATTTGAGGATGAATTTTCTAAGGTCTGTGAAAAGACAAGTGTTGAGGAGCAGAAAATTGCATCCACTCATATGGAGGAAATGGAGCACATTGATCAAAATTGTGAGGATGCCTACATAGATAATGAGCCTTTATTTCTTGATGAGCTTTTTATTAAAGAGTGTGGTCACAATGGCTAGAAAATATGTGTTGAGAATCTTGAGTTTAGAGTTCCCTTTAAGGAAATAAAACTCGATTTGAGTATCTTCACTTTCGATGAGCCAACTAATGATCAAGGTTTTAAAAACATGATTCAAGAATCTCTAATTGATTAAAGTTTTGAAAATCTATTTGAAGACAAACTCATATGTCTGGATGAATCAGTTAGGGATGCTTTGGTTAGTTACATACCTCTAAAGAAAATTGTTGATTTAAGTTTTGAGGTGATGTTTGAGGATGAGCTTAAATTCATAGGCAATCAAATTGTGGACACTCCAATTATATTGTGTGAAAATGATGAATTTGTGAGGTGGTATGGGAAGAAGAGAAAGAGGAGATGGAGGAAAGTGATGAATAAGTTGGAGAGGATGAAATTAAAGATAACAAAAAGATTAACCTCTCCACTTTGTCCATTGAAGAGAACCCATTGGAATGATGGGAAACGAGCTCGAGGGAATAGACCTAGAAAGATCTAGGTGTGGGAGAGTTGTGAAATTGTACATATGTAAATATTTGTTTTATTTTTTTCTTTTAGCTGTTGAGTCTTTTTATTTTTCTTTTAGTTAGTTGAGTCAGTTTTAGTGAGTCTTTTATTTTTCTTTCTCTAACCTATGTGCCGAGTTTATTACAAGTGATACAGGATAAGAAAGGAGGCATCCACCGCACACAGGGAGAATTTTTGTTGCTTCGACAGCTTAGTTTTCTAATACACTGTGAGTATTTCTAATTCTAGCATACCGTTTGTATTTCTTATCTTTTGTATGCTTAGATTGCATGATCATCATGATTGTGTGCATGTTTTGGATGTGTAAATTACATGTTACATTATTTTTATCTCTGTATTAATTTGTGTGCATGAGGACATGACACAGCTTAGGTGTGGGGGGAGATTCACATTTTTTTTCTTTTAAGGGTTTTTTTTTTAAAATTTTGTTTTGCTTTTAGGGAGTTTTTTTCCCCTTTCTTTCTTTATCTTTATTTTCTTTTAGGAGTCTTAAAAAAAAATTGAAAAAAAAAGTTGAAAATTTTCTGCAAATGATTAGCAAGTATGTGAGTGATTTAGTATCCATGAGTGGATTTTAAAGGTAAGATCAAGATGAAAGAGTTATAAAGTCTTAAAATAAAGATTAGAATCTAAAACGGACATACCATCTAAACTTAGTCTAAGTGATTATGTACCCGACAACACTTAAACTATTAGTTTATAGGCTTGGGATATTGATTACAACTAAAAAAAAAAGATTTATTATATAGTAAAATAAATATTAATAAGTCTTGTCTTGTGGCCTCAGTTGCTTGAGTAATTAAGTCTGTAGAAGTGTTTTTACACTTATTGCCCTAAGACCATCTGGTTTGGGAGCATTGGCTCAAAGCTCGCTATATGGGTAGCTGAGAAATCCTAATAGGACAAGACACTATAAAAATATAATAATTTTGATTATCAATTAGCTAGGTGCCTTGGCCTCAGGAAGCCTCGGTATCTACGCGAAAGATAGTTAAAAAAAAGTCTTAAAAAAAGAAAAAGAAGAAAAAAAAATTTTGTAAAAAAAAAATGAAAGTTGTAATTAAATATTCTCAAGCTTAAGAACTACATCACGATCACGAGGTACATAGGATCTAAAACTTAGGACAGGTGGTGTAAAGTTTTAGATTTGAGACTTTACTTTATAGCCAATATGATATCTGAAAACACCTAGAGGGGGGTGAATAGGTGTAAGTGCTAATCTAGAAACTAAATGCGCTAAATGCGGAAGCTTAAAAACTAATTGCAACACACTTAGTATAACACATAAGTGTAGCCGAATTCCCCGTGAAGGGCTCTGGACTAACTCCTCTTGATTCCCCTAGATATGGGTTGAGGTGCTATATGAAGCTCTTGTGGTTAAGTACAAGTGAGGCACACACAAACAAGCCAAGCATATAATGGATATACAACAATATGAAAGATGCAAGGCAACACAAGCAATATGAATGATATGAATGAAGAATGATGCTTTGCCCAAATATAAGAGAGAGAGTTTAGAGACAAGTGGATCAAACGCAAATACAAGGATATGTTCCGAGGTTCGAGCCCCTTGCTCTACGTCCCCGCCTTCACCGAGAAGGATTTCTAATCCACTATACTCCCACCGAGGGAACCTCCACCGAGGAGGATTTGTTACAACACAAGGAGTACCGAACTCCTCTCTCAAACACCGCCTCACAACCGAGGGGTAGGCCCGTAGCCAATATAACCACAATCACCTCTACCGAAGAGGGATACAAACCAAACTCCACCTCTCACTGGAGGGAGCAAACCACAAGCCTCAACCTCTACCAAAGAGGGAGCAAACCAACAATCCAATCAACCTCACCGAGAGGGATACAACAAACAAATGAGGGTTTACAACTAGTGGTATGTTTCAACCACAAACAACTCCTCTTTTCTCTTTTCCACAAAACAAATGATCCTAATAGAATAGGATAGAAGATAGCTCAAGTGTGAAAAAACAAAGTGTTTTGATCAAAGAAAATCTCTTGGGAAAATACCAAATTGATATAGAAATTAAGAACAAGAAACTAATTCCCAAAAACCTATTTTCTTTGAAAATGACAAAACACTTTAAAACAAATAAGATGGATCTTTTGGCACTTAAAACTCTTTTGAAAACTTGTAAAAACACTTCAGAAAAGTAGGAATTTTTGCTCTTAAAAATCTTAATTAAAACCCCCAAGAAATGGAGTATTTATAGCCCAAACAGAAAACTAGCCGTTAGGCTGATCTGGCAGCCTGACAGGCTTGTGGTCGACCGCTCGGTCGACCGCCAACGGTCATAAATATGACTGTTGGGCCATCCCGGTTGACCGCCCGGCCGACCGCCCAGATACAGAGAGCAAAGCTCTCTGGTCCGGTCGACCGGTCGGTCGGCCGGCCCACTGTGCTGCCAGACGTGCACAGCTCTGTGCACGTCGGTCGACCGCAGGGTCGACCGGCCCTTGGTACGGTCGACCGTGCGGTCGGCCGACCTGGCCTGTCAGCCACTGTTCTGGGTCAGAAACACATGTTAAAAATATTTCTAAAAAATCTTTTAAGTCTTGTAAAAATACCCAAAAATAGTTTTATCATTTTGTATTGATATATAAACTTATGATAAACATTGCAACTCAAATATCAAGCATATGAAACCATTTTTGTGTTTTAAACATTTTTACCAAAAACCAAAACTTGTATTTTATCAAACTTGGATTTTTCACTACATGTATAGGATAGTCAAAATAAGTTTGTTTAAAAGTTAAGCATGCATATATAGAAAGAATACATCTACTATACATAAACCAATTAAACTTGTTTTGATCAACTATTCATGAAAACAAATATTGGTTAAACCAAAATCGAAAAACCAATATCCAAACATAAAATGTGTGTGTTGTGCACTTGAGCATATCAACTATACTAAGCTTTACAAATGGATCTAAAACACACTAAACTCTATGATACCTAAGTCTTCTTGACGATCTTCATCTTCAAGTCGACTCGGTCCAAACACCGTGATTCAACGAGCATGGCTATGTATCATCTTGACGCTCGGGTTCGGGAATCACCAAGTGAAGGCTTCCAAACTCCTCTTTTGAAGCAATCACCAACTATTATCTTGCTTAATGATCTGAAACTAAAATCACAAGATTATTAGTAAACATAACTACATGAGTTAATCATCATCAAAACTAGAGAGGAAGGCCTCCGGGCCAACAATATCCCCCTTTTTGATGATGACAAAACTCATGGAGTTATATATGCATGGATTAAAGTTAAGCTTCAAAGAAGCTCCCCCTTAACTTATGCATAAACAAATAAACATAATGAATATGCAATGAAGGCTCTTAAATATGAATGCATAGATATGCATAAACAATAAAAGGTTCTAGATACCAATGAAATGTTCAAGAACAAAACATGCTCTAGATACCAATTAAAATTAAACTAAATTAAACTTAATATATGCAAAACATAAATATGCATATATAAACCAAAATCTTTCTCTCCCTTTTTGTCAATCATTAACAAAGGGGTAAACAATCAAAACAAAACAAAATCTTCTCCCCCTTTTTACTACAAAGAAACAATCATCAATAAAAAGGGTAAAAGCAAAACCAAATCAATAAATTTTTCTCCCCTTTTTGTTTGAAACAATGAATCAATAAAGGGTTAATAAAAACAATGTTGTCCCCCTTTTTGTCTAAAACAAAAAAAAACAAAACCAATTAGGAGTGACAATCAATTAAGGTATCAATTGAAAATATGTCAAGGTAGCATCTTGATACCAATTGAAAGTAAACATAGATCAATCAACAAATGGTATATGCGATATACATTCATGAAGAGGAAGATGTGAAGCTTCCCTACATAGATACATTACATGAAGGAGGGATGACAAGCCCTAATTCACATAACATACACTATGCAATGCATAAGAGGAGATGTGAAGCTCCCCCTACACACGTGTATCACATAAAGAAGAGATTGTCAAGCTCTTCAATACAAGATACACTCAACATGAATCTATATGTAGAAGAGATGTTAAGCTCTACTTGCATATAGGCAAAATAAATCAAAACTTTTGTATTTATCTTTTAAAACAAAATTTTGATATACAATTTTTTAAAACATTCAAATAAACTTCAAATAAAAATCTTGATATCAAAAGAGAGTATTTTTCTTTTAAGTATATGATATCAATTTAAACTTTTTATTTTCTATCATAAAGTAAGGGAGTGAAAATACAAATACCAATTGACATATGAAAATCGAATTTTCTCCCCCTTTATGAAATACTAACAAAACATATGCATAAGCTTGTAATAAGATACCAATTGAAAATTGAATCAATTGAAATAAAGTTGAAGCTCAAGCTTAGCATAAACAAAATATATATGTATGAAAAATTTAATACCAATCGAAATTGATACTATTGAAATTGAAAAACATACATACATACATACAAACATATATGAGTATACAAGAAAGGTCAAAATTGATACCAATTGAAAGAATTTCAATGATTCCAATTGAAACAACAATAATGATCAAGTGTATACATCATATAACTACCACCCAATCATGTTCAAGTTTAAAATAATTTTCAATATAAAGCATACAATGATCGCCCATCCATCCGCCCGTGGAAGGTAGGGGTTTTCAAAATTAGGTTTGAAAATATTGTATGTTTGAAAACATCTACCATATGAAGAATACGAACTAGTTAAATGGAAAAACTTGTTAACTAGTACGAAATCCTTCAAGTAAGGAATAAAAACAAATTGTTTTTCATGAAATAAGAAATCTACATGATATCAAAACACTCAAGTCAATTAAGCATAAAAATGACTCATGAAAACAAAACATGAGTAAATAATAAATGTGAGTGTACAAATAAGATGTGAAGATCACAATCATGAAAAAATGTTCCATTAAGCTCAATATTCCTTGAAACATGAAAATCATCAAAACTTATTTAATCTTCAAGGTATATGTATGTCCTATACAAACTAAAATATACATACATATCCAAACACAATGAGTTCACAAAGATAAATGCATGAAGGCACGTGGCTCAAAAGGATGTATATGTATAACAATAATTTGGATAAAATGGACATATACATGAAGTTAAACAAAAATTCATGAAAACATGAATAACTAAATTTTCATTAAAACTAATTTCATTTCAAGGTATATGTATGATTTGTCAACACAAGAAGTATACATACATACCCTAAACACAATTTGAGTCCATATATATAGATTTGCATGAAAGGCAAATGACTCAAGGGGTATACATATATATCTTAAAGTTTGGCAAAAATACACATATACATGAAATGAAAACTCATACACATAAAACAAATCAAAAAATAGGAATACCAGTTTAAAATGTGTGGATCATCAAAACTAGACTATACTAGCACATCTAATGGGTTCAAATAAGCATTCAAGCTCAAACATATATAGATTTATTTGTGGCCCACTATATGCACAAGTATAAATCCTAGTCTTAATGAAAACTAACATTTAAACATTATTCAAATCATGAAGCATCAAAAACAAGATATGAATAAACATGAAAAGCATAAACATGATTATTATGTAAATTCACATGTTATTAGATTCATGATGTACATGATAGCTAAATAAATGTGAGAACACTAAATATGGGTCTATATAAGCATGGGTGTCTCAAATACTATACATGTAAGTCATAAGCCTAATAAACATGGCATTTTTATAATGAACATATAAACAATAAAACATGCTAATAATGAATAAAATGAAAAGCATGTAAATAATAATAAGGAGTTAGGAATCGTTACCAAAACCTAGAAGGCAACTTTCCTTGTCTCCAAAACATGGTGGTCATCTCCACCAAACTTTCCCTTGAAAGTGATGCATCCAAATGATTTTCATGAAGCTCGGAACGTATCCACTCTAAGGTACCGCTACTCTCACGTCATGTGAGAGCCCACACCTACATCAAACACACGAGGGGTGGTCTTTGATACCCACATTCTATTGGGTCCATGGGGGTTAATATCTTCTCTAACCCAAACAAAATTAGTTGCTAAATTTGAAACATGTATTCTATCATAACAAAATTTAGCAAGGTGGCCCTTACGTCCACAATGTGTACAAGTGTACACATGAGCATACATAGTGTGATGGTGTCCGTGAGGAGCATGTGTATGCCGTGGAGGGTGTGCATGAATAGATGGAACTTATTTCTTTCGAAATAAAGTTTCCAAACGTGTATGGCCCACTACACATTGGCTCAAAGTGGAGCCCAAACAATCTACACTCTTCTTAAGAAAGGATATATCATGTTCAATTAAAGAAGAAGTGTGGCATGCAATAGGTGTTCTAGGAGAAGTATGGCAAACATGAGAAACAATATCATTTTTTAAAGATTTATTTTTATTTAAACAAATTTCTAACTCTTTTGAAATGAAATCAATTTCTCTTTTTAGAGAATCATTATCTCTTAAAACAAATTCAACTTTTGAAGACAAAACATCATTATTCTTCAAAAGAGTTTCACAATCATTTTTAGATTTTAAAACTTTATTTTCTTTTAGTGCAAGATCAAGTTGAGACCTTAATGAATCCCTTTCATTATAAACCTCAACCTTCTCTTGCAAAATCAAATCAAGTTTAGAAGACAATTTTTCATTTTCTTTATTTAATGCAAAGGTCTTCTTTTTCAAAACATTATATTTTTCTATTAGTTTTTCACAAACAATAGAAAGTTCTTCATTTAAAGCATGGGGATCAACAAAATCATTACATGAAGAATTAGCATCATCATTATCTAGTTGAGATTCAGATTGTACCTCAAGGGAGTCATTCCCTTGGACCATGTGGCATTGAGACTCGGATTCTCCACTAGACTCCTCGTGTTGGATTGGCATTTGAAGCTTGGAGGTGGTGGTTGTGGTTGTCAACATATTCCACACTGCAAATGCGGAATCAAAGTTAGAAGCAAGCAAAAAATATTCTTTAGGTAGCGTGCTTCTAATGGCCTCAAGGGCTTGTGCATTGGCCCCTACATGATTGCGGTTACCAAGATAGCATTTCTTGGTAGCGGTAAGAAAGACATGCAAACCTAGGGTCTTCAAATAACAACTCATCATAACCTTCCAAATTTCAAGTCTAGAAATATCAAACATAGAAGGGCTATCCATGAGGGCAAACTATATGTGTGTAAGCAAACAAATGTGCAAATGCAAATGGTAGATTAGCTAACCAAGATCTCACTCCTAGGATGTTAAGCCTAAGTATCAGGAGCGTAGGCTCTGATACCAATTGAAAACACCTAGAGGAGGGTGAATAGGTGTAAGTGCTAATCTAGAAACTAAATGCGCTAAATGCGGAAGCTTAAAAACTAATTGTAACACACTTAGTACAACACACAAGTGTAGCCGAATTCCCCGTGAAGGGCTCTGGACTAACTCCTCTTGATTCCCCTAGATATGGGTTGAGGTGCTATATGAAGCTCTTGTGGTTAAGTACAAGTGAGGCACACCAAACAAGCCAAACATATAATGGATATACAACAATATGAAAGATGCAAGGCAACACAAGCAATATGAATGATATGAATGAAGAATGATGCTTTGCACAAATATAAGAGAGAGAGTTTAGAGACAAGTGGATCAAACGCAAACACAAGGATATGTTCCGAGGTTCGAGCCCCTAGCTCTACATCCCCGCCTTCACCGAGAGGGATTTCTAATCCACTATACTCCCACCGAGGGAACCTCCGCCGAGGAGGATTTGTTACAACACAAGGAGTACCGAACTCCTCTCTCAAACACCGCCTCACAACCGAGGGGTAGGCCCGTAGCCAATACAACCACAATCATCTCTACTGAAGAGGGATACAAACCAAACTCCACCTCTCACTAGAGGGAGCAAACCACAAGCCTCAATCTCTACCAAAGAGGGAGCAAACCAACAATCCAATCAACCTCACCGAGAGGGATGCAACAAACAAATGAGGGTTTACAACTAGTGGTATGTTTCAACCACAAACAACTCCTCTTTCCTCTTTTCCACAAAATAAATGATCCTAATAGAATAGGATAGAAGATAGCTCAAGTGTGAAAAAACAAAGTGTTTTGATCAAAGAAAATCTCTTGGAAAATACCAAATTGATATAGAAATTAAGAACAAGAAACTAATTCTCAAAAACCAATTTTCTTTGAAAATGACAAAAAAACAAATAAGATGGATCTTTTGGCACTTAAAACTCTTTTGAAAACTTGTAAAAATACTTCAGAAAAGTAGAAATTTTTGCTCTTAAAAATCTTAGTTAAAACCTCCAATAAATGGGGTATTTATAACCCAAACAGAAAACTAGCCGTTAGGCTGATCTGGCAGCCTGACAGGCTTGCGGTCGACCGCCCGATCGACCGCCAACGGTCATAAATATGACCGTTGGGCCATCCCGGCTGACCGCCCGGCCGACCGCCCAGATACAGAGAGCAAAGCTCTCTGGTCCGGTCGACCGGTCGGTCGGCCGGACCACTATGCTGCCAGACGTGCACAGCTCTGTGCACGTCGGTTGACCGCAGGGTCGACCGGCCCTTGGTATGGTCGACCGTGCAGTCGGCCGACCTGGCCTGTCAGCCACTGTTTTGGGTCAGAAACACATGTTAAAAATATTTCTAAAAAATCTTTTAAGTCTTGTAAAAATACCCAAAAATAGTTTTATCATTTTGCATGGATATAAAAACTTATGATAAACATTTCAACTCAAATATCAAGCACATGAAATCATTTTTGTGTTTTAACATTTTTACCAAAAACCAAAACTTGTATTTTATCAAACTTGAATTTTTCACTACATGAATAGGATAGTCAAAATAAGTTTGTTTAAAAGTTAAGCATGCATGTATAGAAAGAATACATCTACTATACATAAACCAATTAAACTTGTTTTGATCAACTATTCATGAAAACAAATATTGGTTAAACCAAAATCGAAAAACCAATATCCAAACATAAAACGTGTGTGTTGTGCACTTGAGCAAATCAACTATACTAAGCTTTACAAATGGATCTAAAACACACTAAACTCTATGATACCTAAGTCTTCTTGACGATCTTCATCTTCAAGTCGACTCGGTCCAAACACCGTGATTCAACGAGCATGGCTATGTATCATCTTGACGCTCGGGCTCGGGAATCGCCAAGTGAAGGCTTCCAAACTCCTCTTTTGAAGCAATCACCAACTAATACCTTGCTTAATGATCTGAAACTAAAATCACAAGATTATTAGTAAACATAACTACATGAGTTAATCATCATCAAAACTAGAGAGGAAGGCCTCCGGGCCAACAATATCTTGAATTGAGTTTTTACTTAAAAATGAAACTCATGGAAATTGATGATCTTGCTAGCTAGTTAACTAAAAAAAAAATTTGATTTGTTTTTCTTTTCTTGATTTTCGGTTATCCTTATTTTTCTTTTATTTATTTCTTAATCTTTAACTTTGTCGGATTTTGTGGGTGTAATCCACTGAAAACCCTCACGAGACAAAACTCGTCCTCTAGGGGTAACTTAGGGGTTTAACGGCTTGTTGCACATGCTAAGTGAAACCGTGATTCCTACGAAAGTGAGTTAGGATAGTCTAATTTTTCTATTTGTTTGTTTTTTATTTTTCTTTTTATTAGTTTTGCTCGAGGACTAGCAAAAGATAGGTGTGGGGGTATTTGATTGACATAAATTTATACTATTTTATTACTCTCATTTATCTATATCTTTGTATATAAATAATGCTATTCGAGTATTTTTAGTGGTTTTGCAGTATAAGTTTCCCTAAAGGAGAAAAGACTGAAATTCAGCATTTTAGAAGAGTGGCGAAGCCAAAAAAAAGAGCATTAATGGAAGACTTGATATTGCCAGGACTCCACTACGGCTATTGAAGATCACATGCAAGAAAGCTACAACTAAATCAAAGAAGTTGAAATCCAATAGGAGCTGAGAAGCAGTTTCACAAAGTTCAGGGCTTAAATGCAAATTATGGCTGAAATTTTAATTTGTAAATTGTTATTCTCTTTTATGTGTAAAGTTATATTTGTGGTAGACCTTACATGTAAAATAGCCAAACCCTAGGCTATAAATATACATGTAAAGGCTAGAGTTTGGGGCCCTGGATTTTGGCCATTTTCTTTTCCCTTAGTTTTTAATTTTACGTACGACTGCATCTCTTTCTTTGGCTCTGAGTTTTGATTTTTTTTTAATTTTCCTTTTCGATTCCTTTAACTATCCTTCAATCAGCGCCTACCTGGGTGGCCTCGTTTCGCGTGTAAGTGGGGGCAATCTGACCGGGTTTCTCCATTGTATAGCGTGCGTGTATGTGACAGAGAGACCAATCTCGTGTTGTATGCGAGCAACAGCATTGATCCACAATTTTTGTTCCTCTAGCGCACAAAGGGACGGCTTCTTGGTTGTGTGCGCAAACGAGTAGAGAAGAAGAGGAACAACATGGGAAGTGGGGTCCACAATCCCTCTCTCCCTTTCTTCTCTTCACTGTAGCACAAGTGAATGGTATTTTCCTTGGTGGGGTCCACTTGATTGCAATTGTTTGAGGGGTTCATTTCTTTTGCTTGGCTGCAAATTTCTGCAAAGAAGGCATGAAGCCTTCTTCACATGCGCGAGTTGTTCTAGCGGGGTGGGGTCCACTAGCTTCTTCATTTGTTCATTGGCCGCAGCCATCCGTGTGTTGGCCCAAAAGGTTACACTCTCCATTTGTTTAGAGTTTTGATGATGACAAACCAAATAGGAGCTATATGGTACTAATTAGTTTGTTAAGATAAGTTTCAGGTTTGTACCATATTTGGAGGCCATTGCTTAGCTATTGCAAGAAATTCTAGGTTCATAAAGCAAAGAAGGCTTTTTGCACATCAAGGAAGGAACATAGAAGAGAAGGCTCTAGTAAGGCATTGCATTGCTCAAGATAATTTATTAGATTTGTTTTTAGTTTAGAGTTTTGTTAAAGAATAGTGAATAGGTTTGAAGCTCTATCACACACGTTTTTGCGCAAATCTTGTTTCCAAACATATTTCCTATAATATGTACAAAAATAGTTTGTATACAATCTTCAGCCTACAAACTCATTTTTATCCATTATATATATCCCTATTCAAAACTACTTTGTTAAAAATAGATTTCTCCTCAAAATTCCGTCTTTGTTTTGGCTTTTAACCTGAGCCGGTCGACCGCCAGGGTCGACCGACCCTATGTCAGGTCAAGCCGGTCGGCAGACCCAGTCGACCGGAGTTCTGGCAGCAGTGCGTATCAGTGTGCACGTTTCACGGTCGACCCGGACGGTCGACCGAGACATGCCTGACTGAAAGACTTTTGCTCTCTGTATTTTTGGGTCGACCGGGCGGTCGACCGTTAGCCTGCAACGGCTATTTTTTTGAACTAGCGGTCGACCGAGCCGGTCGACCGAGGTAGCCGTTTGAATAGTAACGGCTATTTCCTAAGCTGGTTTAATTTTTGTCCTTTTCTCACTTAAGTGTGTTTAAATGACATGTTTTGGTTTTAATACTTTCTGATTAGCCTTAAATATGTTTTATCTCTAAATCCTAGCCCTCTCCTATAAATAGGGGTGTTTAGGGAGAGATTGGTTACTAGAAAAATTATCAAAATTTTCACAAGTTTAGGGCATTCAAAAAGACTTGGTTTGTTGGTTTTTGTGCTGAAATTCTCTCTCATTTTCTGAAGTGTTTTTAAGAACTCTCTGATTTCTTTTTCTTTTCTCCTTACACACAAGAGCTTCATTCCTACTCATTGTTCTCTAAGGACCTTTGTAAGGGAAGAGAATTTTGCAAGAGAGAGTTTGTGGTCTTCTGACTACTAAGAGATTTCTTGTACTTGAGATTGTGGAGTTGGGTACTCCAGTGAATTTGTAACATCTTTGTGATAGTGGAAGTGGTTGGAATCCTTCTGGGGAAGGCGGGGAAGTAGAGCTGGGTGTTCGAACCTCGATAACAATTCTCGGTGTTTGCGTTTGGTTTACTTGCACTTGATTCTTGCTTTACTTTCATTACACTTATTACTTGCTCTCTATCTTCATTGCAAGATTCATTTGTTTTCATTCATCTTGTCAATCATAGTCCCATATAATAAGGTTGCATTGTGCACCTTTAACTCATTTCAAGAGGAATCAGGAGGAAGGAGTTCAGAACCCTTTACGGGGTATTCGGCTCTTAGTCTTGTTTTAGGCAATTGTTGCATCATATTTTTAAATTGTGCATTGATTAGCATTATCACCTATTCACCCCTCCTCTAGGTGATTTTCAATTGGTATCAGAGCTTGGACTCTAGGTTTGGCTTAACATCCTTAGAGAGATCCTTAAAATTTGCTAATCAACATATGCATTCCATTTGTCATTCTCTAGTAAACATGGCCGATAACATCAAAACCCCTCCTAAATTTGATGGACTCAACTTCCCTATTTGGAAGGTTAGGATGACTATCTTTTTGCAACCTTTAGGTAGCTTAGTTGCTAAATCCTTAACCAAACCCTATGTTGCACCCGATAGTGATGAGAGCACTTGGACCGACTTCACCTTTAGAGAATATGAGGCTAACTCCAAGGCCCAAAACTCCCTATTAACCGCCTTGAATGAGGATGACCTTACACGGGTAATTCATTGCCAATCCGCCTATGAGATTTAGCAACATTTATTGGTCACACACGAGGGGACTTCACAAGTTAAGAGAGCTAAGATAGATCTCTTAAGGTCCCAATATGAATCCTTTAAAATGATTGATGATGAATCCATTGATTGCATGATTACAAGGTTTACTAAAATCACCAATGCTCTTTCTTCTTTAGGTGATGATATTTCCAATGATCAAAAGGTGCGGAAAGTGATTCGGGCTCTTCCTACATCATGGGAGATAAAGGCCACCACCTTGAAAGAATTGAACGACAAGGATGAAATGGACCTCATTAGTCTCATTGGGAACCTAAAAACCCATGAGATGGAAAAGAAAGTAAGAGAAGAGGCCGCTCCACTAAAGAAGAAATCTATAGCTTTCAAGTCTTCATCCACTCTTGAAGACGATGAAGAAGATGAAGAAGAAGATGAGGAGCTATCACTACTTGTTCGCAATGTGAAGAGAATGTACCGGAGGAACAAGCTCAACTTCCGAAGGAAATTTGAAGGCAAAGAGGAGAGAAGAATTATATGCTACAATTGCCAAAAACCCGGACATATCATGGCCGATTGCCCGGAGTTCAAGAAGAAGATGACCTCCTCCTTCAAGCCAAAGAAATCGGAAGAAAAGAAAGCGTACAAGGCAACTTGGGATTCGGAAAGCGAGTCCGAGGAAGAGGCAGATATAGCGAATATGTGTTTCATGGCAAACACACCAAAGGTAACCCCTAAACCTCTTGATGATGAAGATGATGAATTAAGTAAAGAAGTTCTTGTTCATGCCTTTGTTGAACTTTCAGAAACATATGATAATAAAAAGATTGAATGCTCTAAATTAGAAAAAAAGTTGCTTTTCTTAAAAATCAACTTGCTATTATTTCTAAAGAAAAAGATAAATTTCTTCAAATCTCATTTCTACCCAAAATGAATTTAGTGCTTACACAGTTGCTTGTAAAGCAAAATTTCCTAAGATTGATGAAAAAGAAATTTCTTCTTTAAAAACTAGAATTGTTATTTTTGAAAAGACTTTAAAGGATTGTGCTTTTAACACTAAGAAACTTGAAGAAATGTTTTCTAAAAAGCACACCTCTCATGCTAAAGATTCACATGTTAAGATTTCTCATGCTCACTCTACACATAACACTTCTCTTGCTAAATCTTTTCATGCTCACAATTCTCATGCTCACAAATCACACACTCACTATGCTTTTAAATACGGTAAAGTGTATAGATGCACATATTGTGGTAAGAATGGACATTTGGCTAAATTTTGTTATGACCAAGTAAATAGATCAAATAATCTTGTTTGGGTTAATGAAACTAACTCTTTAGGACCCAAGAAAATGTGGGTACCAAAATCAAGTCCTAAATTATTTGATGTAGGTACACACCAAGGCTCCAAGACGTAGGGAGCGGTGGTACCTTGATAGTGGTTGTTCAAGACACATGACGTGGGACATCAATAACTTTACAACCCTATCAAGGTACGTGGAAGGTGGCTCCGTCACCTTCGGGGATGACTCCAAAGGCACTATCATCGGTATAGGTAACATTCAAATTGGTGCATCTCCCATTATAGAAAATGTTGTACTTGTTGATAGTTTAAAGCATAATTTGCTTAGCATTAGTCAATTTTGTGACCGTGAACTTAAGGTTGTTTTTGATGATTTTTCTTGCAAAATCTTTGATGTTAAAACCAATGATTGTATTCTCACCGGTTTTCGTGATGATAATGTTTATATCATTGACATGCTTAATGTGGAATGTTCTACTAAATGCTTAAATACTTTTGATGAAAATTCTTGGCTTTGGCATAGAAGATTAGGACATGCATCTTTTGACCATCTTTCTAGGATTAATTCAAAGGAATTGGTGAAGGGTATTCCTTACTTGAAGTTTGAGAAAGACCGCATTTGTGGTGCGTGCCAACTTGGGAAACAAACCAAGTCTTCCTTCAAACCAATCAAGGATATCATGTCAACTAGGCCTTTAGAATTAATTCATATGGATCTTTTTGGACCTACTAAAACTAAGAGCTTAAATGGTAGTAGATTTGCATTTGTTTTAGTTGATGATTTTTCCCGTTTCACTTGGGTTTTCTTCTTGGAACACAAAGATTAAACCTTTTCTCATTTTAAGATTTTTCGAAAAAGAGTTGAAAAAGAAAAGGGTTTTTCGATTTTGAGAATAAGGAGTGATAGAGGTGGTGAGTTTGTCAACCAACTCTTCATGACTTATTGTGATGAAAAGGGAATTAAGCATGAAATGTCTTGTCCTAGAACTCCACAACAAAATGGAGTTGTAGAAAGGAAAAAATAGAACACTTCAAGAGATGGCTAGGACAATGATAAGTGAGTATGACCTCCCTCAATATCTATGGGCCGAGGTCGTAAACACCACATGCTATATATCAAATCGTATTTATTTGTGTAAAAATTCTTCCAAAACATCTTTTGAAATGTATCATTCTAGAAAACCGAATGTTGCATATTTCAAAGTTTTTGGATGCAAGTGTTTTGTTTTGAACACTAAAGATAACTTGGGTAAATTTGATGCTAAGGCTTATGAAGCAATCTTTGTTAGATATTCTACAACTAGTAAAGCTTATAGAGTATTCAATAGATCTTCTCTTACCATTGAAGAATCCATGCATGTTAAATTTGAAGAATCTAATGTGGTTGTTGAGAATGTTATAGAGATTGACCCATTAGGTGAAGACATGGAGAGACTATCCTTGAAGGACTCACCCGCTCAAGATGATAAGTAAGAACAAATTGGTGACTTTCAAGAGGATAAAGAGGAAAGCTCTCAACCGCTTCCTAAAGCTTGGAGATATGCCACAAATCATCCCAAGGAGCTCATCTTAGGTGATGCATCTAAAGGGGTAACAACTCGCTCCAAACTCCATGACCTATGTGGTAACTTTGCTTTCATTTCTCATTTTGAACCCAAAAGCATCCTCGAAGCCGAGGCGGACTCATATTGGTTGCTAGCCATGCAAGAGGAACTCAATCAATTTGAGCACAACCAAGTTTGGCACCTTGTTCCTAGGCCCCACGATAGACCAATAATTGGTTCTAAGTGGATCTTTAGAAACAAGATGGATGAGTCCGAAACTGTGATTAGGAATAAGGCTAGGTTAGTGGCCCAAGGTTACACTCAAGTTGAGGGAATTGACTTTGAGGAGACCTTTGCACCCGTAGCACGGCTTGAAGCCATACGGATGACACTAGCTTTTGCATCTTTCAAAAATTTTAAACTTTTTCAAATGGATGTGAAAAGTGCATTTTTGAATGGTTTTATAAATGAAGAAGTTTATGTTGAACAACCTCCCGGTTTTGTTGATCATGTTCATCCCGATTTTGTTTTTAAACTTGATAAAGCTTTGTATGGATTGAAACAAGCTCCAAGAGCTTGGTATGAAAGGCTTTCTAGTTTTCTCATTTCAAATGATTTTATTAAAGGCAAAGTAGATACAAAACTATTCACTAAGCATGTTGATAATGACATTTTAATTGTGCAAATTTATGTTGATGATATAATTTTTGGTTCTACTAATGAGTTTTTATGCAAGGAATTTGAAAAGGCTATGCAATGTGAGTTTCAAATGTCTTCAATGGGTGAGCTTAATTTCTTTCTTGAACTCTAAATCAAGCAATTGCAAGATGGGAACTTCATATGTCAAGCCAAATACGCAAAGGAACTCGTAAAGAGGTTTGGACTTGAAGACTCAAAGGTTTGCAACACTCCCATGGCAACTACCACCAAGCTTGATAAGGATGACCAAGGTAAAAATGTTGATATTAAATTGTATAGAAGCATGATAGGTAGTCTTTTGTATTTGACGGCAAGTAGGCCGGATATCATGTTTAGTGTGTGTCTTTGTGCTAGATTTCAATCGTGTCCCAAAGAGTCCCATCTTATTGCGGTAAAACGCATTATTTGTTATATTAAGGGAACGATTGGAATGGGTCTATGGTATCCAAAACCGGAGATTTCTCAATGACGAGTTATTCGGATGCCGACTATGCGGGTTGTAGAGTAGATAGAAAGAGTACTAGTGGGACATGTCAATTTCTTGGTAATTATCTTGTTTCATGGTCCTCTAGGAAACAAAATTTCATAGCTCTCTCAACCGCCGAGGCGGAGTATGTTGCCGCGGGGGCTTGTTGTGCACAAGTCCTTTGGATGAAACATACTCTCCTTGATTATGATTTGCATTATAACCATATAAAAATATTTTGTGATAATACTAGTACTATACATATGACAAAGAATGCAAATCAACATAGTAAGACCAAGCACATTGAGATTATATATCACTTTCTTAGAGATCACTTTGAGAAAGGAGATATAGATATTGATTATGTTTCTACGGATTTGCAACTAGCCGATATTTTCACTAAACCACTTGATTTTGCTAGATTTTCCTTCATTTGTGGTGAACTTAATGTTTGTGTTATTGAATAAAAATGTTTTCATAACCCTTTTTGATGTATGACAAAAAGGGGGAGAATGAGTTTTTATGATAGAATTATGAGTTCATATGGTTTTGGTTCCATATGAGTTTATACATGTTTAATTAGTTTTCATAATTTCTTGTTTTTGAGTTTAAGTGTTTTGCAAGCATATTTTGATTTTTAATCATATGGTTTTTGCTTTGATGGTTTTTGCTTGCACCTTACATTGTTTTTATGATAGCATAATTTAAGGGGGAGCTTACTCCTCCTCTATATTTTTGCTTATAGCCTATTTGTTTTGTCATCATCAAAAAGGGGGAGATTGTTGGCCCAAAAGGTTACACTCTCCATTTGTTTAGAGTTTTGATGATGACAAACCAAATAGGAGCTATATGGTACTAATTAGTTTGTTAAGATAAGTTTCAGGTTCGTACCATATTTGGAGGCCATTGCTTAGCTATTGCAAGAAATTCTAGGTTCATAAAGTAAAGAAGGCTTTTTGCACATCAAGGAAGGAACATAGAAGAGAAGGCTCTAGCAAGGCATTGCATTGCTCAAGATAATTTATTAGATTTGTTTTTAATTTAGAGTTTTGTTAAAGAATAGTGAATAGGTTTGAAGCTCTATCACACACGTTTTTGCGCACATCTTGTTTCCAAACATATTTCCTATAATATATACAAAAATAGTTTGTATACAATCTTCAGCCTACAAACTCATTTTTATCCATTATATATATCCCTATTCAAAACTACTTTGTTAAAAATAGATTTCTCCTCAAAATTCCGTCTTTGTTTTTGCTTTTAACCTGAGCCGGTCGACTGCCAGGGTCGACCGACCCTATGTCAGGTCAAGCCGGTCGGCCGACCCACTCGACCGGAGTTCTGGCAGCAGTGCGTATCAGTGTGCACGTTTCACGGTCGACCCGGACGGTCGACCGAGACATGCCTGACTGAAAGACTTCTGCTCTCTGTATTTTTGGGTCGACCGGGCGGTCGACCGTTAGCCTGCAACGGCTATTTTTTGAACTAGCGGTCTACCGGGCCGGTCGACCGAGGTAGCCGTTTGAACAGTAACGGCTATTTCCTAAGCTGGTTTAATTTTTGTCCTTTTCTCACTTAAGTGTGTTTAAATGACATGTTTTGGTTTTAATACTTTCTGATTAGCCTTAAATATATTTTATCTCTAAACCCTAGCCCTCTCCTATAAATAGGGGTGTTTAGGGAGAGATTGGTTACTAGAAAAATTATCAAAATTTTCACAAGTTTAAGGCATTCAAAAAGACTTGGTTTCTTGGTTTTTGTGCTGAAATTCTCTCTCATTTTCTGAAGTGTTTTCAAGAACTCTCTGATTTCTTTTTCTTTTCTCCTTGCACACAAGAGCTTCATTCCTACTCATTGTTCTCTAAGGACCTTTGTAAGGGAAGAGAATTTTGCAAGAAAGAGTTTGTGGTCTTTTGACTACTAAGAGATTTCTTGTACTTGAGATTGTGGAGTTGGGTACTCCGGTGAATTTGTAACATCTTTGTGATAGTGGAAGTGGTTGGAATCCTTCTGGGGAAGGCGGGGAAGTAGAGCTGGGTGCTCGAACCTCGATAACAATTCTCGGTGTTTGCGTTTGGTTTACTTGCACTTGATTCTTACTTTACTTTCATTGCATTTATTACTTGCTCTCTATCTTCATTGCAAGATTCATTTGTTTTCATTCATCTTGTCAATCATAGTCCCATACAACAAGGTTGCATTGTGCACCTCTAACTCATTTCAAGAGGAATCAGGAGGAAGGAGTTCAGAACCCTTTACGGGGTATTCGGCTCTTAGTCTTGTTTTGGGCGATTGTTGCATCATATTTTTAAATTGTGCATTGATTAGCATTATCACCTATTCACCCCCCCCTCTAGGTGATTTTCACCGTGTGCGAGAGGTAAGTGGTTATAGTTTAATTAATGAGTAATTAATTTAATTTAGTTAATTAATTTGCTAGATATTAACTACGGTTTTCTTAATTTACACGGATTAATTTAGTTAGTTAAGCACATACTTATATTATTTCTTTATTAATTAGATTATTTTGTTTTTAAGTGCACCATGAGTAACTAAATCATTACAAGTGTCTAGGGTAGATGAACCTAGGCTAGATTATCTTGTGATCATCTGTTAGATCTCCTATTTAGGGTTGTGCACACTGATTGACCTACCACTTTTAGGAGATTATTTTCTAGAACAACTGGGTATTTGACAGGCTATGTATTGCGGGTTATTGGTCCATGCTTAGGATTTTGTTGCCTTTATGCTATTTGTTTAATTTAGTTAATTTACCTTTGATGGATCATGTAACTAGATAATACCTTGTGCTTAGATCTAGTGTTCAGAATTAATGTGCCTATTAGAAGTAGAAATTTAGTAAGTGACACTGGTATGGAGACCGAAATTGATCACTTGATTCTAGTTTAGGGGATTCGATGCTAAGTGCTTGACTTTTCTAAATTAACATAAAGTTCAAAACAAAACTCCCACAAAACCTTTGATCAATTCGTCTAAAGTGCTGAAACCAAAAGAACCACCTGTCCCTGTGGACCGACCCTTAAGTGCTACATCGAACGACCGTGCACTTGCGGTAATTTTAAAATGAGGAGCGAAATCTCCCCATCAAGTTTTTGGCGCCGTTGCTGGGGACACGGTGGTCTATCTTTAGTTTTCACACCTATACCGGATTGTTAAAAAAAAAATTAAAATTAAAAATTAAAAAAAATTCAAAAAATAAAACAAATTTAAAAAAATTAAAAAAATCCTTTCCCTATGGCCTATCCAAATTCATTTGGTTACGATCCATTTTATAGGCCAGACCCTCCTTTCCATCCACCAACCTCTCTTCCTGACTTTAATGAATACATCCATCCTACAAACTACTCATTTTCTTCATACCATCAAATGAGTTGCCATCACCGTCAAGATCCAAATCATTCTTCAGAACAGTGTCCTTCGATAAGGTGTTCGTTAGGACTAGGTCAAAATCAATTTCACACATTTAAAGGACCTACGAGCGAGCCTTATCCATCAAACTTCAATTCAGAGAGTTGAAATTGCTCTTAATTTTCATGGGATCAATCATTTCAAAACTCTCAATCTAATTGGTCCTACACTGAACCACCACCTCCATCTTGGGGATTTAACAATGAGCATGAAAAAAGCACATTAGAGAAGAGTTTTGAAGCCATGCAGCAGACTATAGTCGAAACCAATCAGCAGTTAATCGAGGCATATGCTCACATGGATAAGATAATGACTCATCTCAATCAACCTATTTCAACCACAAGTCCAGATCAAGTTCAAGAGTTCCATCAACTTTCGCAAATTGAGTTCAATGGCAATCAGGTGGACAAGGAACAAACACTAAAGGAAGCTTTTGAAACTTTCAGGCAAACTTCAAAGTAAGTGCTCTATGACATTAGAGACTGCTTAAACAGGCCAGCAAATGAGTTGGTTAGTGAGCAAGAGAAGGATCCCTTTTCTAGTCAACTAGTTCCTGAGCCAATACCAACTCGACCCATGTCAATTTAAGAGCACATCAACTTTTATAAAATGAACAAAGTCCAAACTGTTAGACCCGAAGAGCAAATCGTTGGCCATAGTGACATATTTAAACATTCTATCGAGATGCCCTTCGAGTCCCCATTATTTCATCTTAGTCAATTTGAAGGGCTTGAACATGAGAAGCCTGTTGAGGAAGTTGTGAAACACCATGAGGTGTACAAACTTGATAATGATCCTCAGTGTCTGGATGAAGTGATTAGAAATTATTTGGCTACACATACAACTCATGTGGAGCCAGTTAAATCTTATTGTGAAGATGTATGTGATAATGATGAGTGTTTGCTTCGAAAGAAATTTGAGGATGAATTTTCTAAGTTCTGTGAAAAGACAAGTGTTGAGGAGCAGAAATTGCATCCACTCATATGGAGGAAATGGAGCACACTGATCAAAATTGTGAGGATGCCTACATAGATAATGAGCCTTTATTTCTTGATGAGCTTTTTATTAAAGAGTGTGGTCACAATGGCGAGAAAATATGTGTTGAGAATCTTGAGTTTAGAGTTCCCTTTAAGGAAATAAAACTCGATTTGAGTATCTTCACTTTCGATGAGCCAACTAATGATCAAGGTTTTAAAAACATGATTCAAGAATCTCTAATTGATTAAAGTTTTGAAAATCTATTTGAAGACAAACTCATATGTTTGGATGAATCAGTTAGGGATGCTTTGGTTAGTTACATACCTCTAAAGAAAATTGTTGATTTAAGTTTTGAGGTGATGTTTGAGGATGAGCTTAAATTCATAGGCAATCAAATTGTGGACACTCCAATTATATTGTGTGAAAATGATGAATTTGTGAGGTGGTATGGGAAGAAGAGAAAGAGGAGATGGAGGAAAGTGATGAATAAGTAGGAGAGGATGAAATTAAAGATAACAAAAAGATTAACCTCTCCACTTTGTCCATTGAAGAGAACCTATTGGAATGATGGGAAACGAGCTCGAGGGAATAGACCTAGAAAGATCTAGGTGTGGGAGAGTTGTTAAATTGTACATATGTAAATATTTGTTTTATTTTTTTCTTTTAGTTGTTGAGTCTTTTTATTTTTCTTTTAGTTAGTTGAGTCAGTTTTAGTGAGTCTTTTATTTTTCTTTCTCTAACCTATGTGCCGAGTTTATTACAAGTGATACAGGATAAGAAAGGAGGCATCCACCGCACACAGGGAGAATTTTTGTTGCTTCGACAGCTTAATTTTCTAATACACTGTGAGTATTTCTAATTCTAGCATACTGTTTATATTTCTATATCTTTTGTATGCTTGGATTGCATGATCATCATGATTGTGTGCATGTTTTGGATGTGTAAATTACATGTTACATTATTTTTATCTCTGTATTCATTTGTGTGCATGAGGACATGACACAGTTTAGGTGTGGGGGGAGATTCACATTTTTTTTTTCTTTTAAGAGTTTTTTTTTTTAATTTTGTTTTGCTTTTAGGGAGTTTTTTCCCCTTTCTTTCTTTATCTTTATTTTCTTTTAGGAGTCTTAAAAAAAATTAAAAAAAAGTTGAAAATTTTCTGCAAATGATTAACTAGTATGTAAGTGATTTAGTATCCATGAGTGGATTTTAAAGGTGAGATCAAGATGAAAGAGTTATAAAGTCTTAAAATAAAGATTAGAATCTAAAACGGACATACCATCTAAACTTAGTCTAAGTGATTATGTACCCAACAACACTTACACTATTAGTTTATAGGCTTGGGATATTGATTACAACTAAAAAAAAAAGATTTATTATATAGTAAAATAAATATTAATAAGTCTTGTCTTGTGGCCTCAGTTGCTTGAGTAATTAAGTCTGTAGAAGTGTTTTTACATTTATTGCCCTAAGACCATCTGGCATGGGAGCATTGGCCCAAAGCTCGCTATATGGGTAGCTGAGAAAGCCTAATAGGACAAGACACTATAAAAATATAATAATTTTGATTATCAATTAGCTAGGTGC
Organism: Agave tequilana; assembly: GCA_038442645.1. NCBI lineage: Eukaryota > Viridiplantae > Streptophyta > Magnoliopsida > Asparagales > Asparagaceae > Agave > Agave tequilana. The sequence continues at coordinate 24,239 of JAVJIF010007361.1, read as the reverse complement.
CTTGGCCTCAGGAAGCCTCGGTATCTACGCGAACGATAGTTAAAAAAAGTCTTAAAAAAAGAAAAAGAAGAAAAAAAAATTTTGTTAAAAAAAAATGAAAGTTGTAATTAAATATTCCCAAGCTTAAGAACTACATCACGGTCACAAGGTACATAGGATCTAAAACTTAGGACAGGTGGTGAAAAGTTTTAGATTTGAGACTTTACTTTATAGCCAATATGATATCTTGAATTGAGTTTTTACTTGAAAATGAAACTCATGGAAATTGATGATCTTGCTAGCTAGTTAACTAAAAAAAAAAAATTTTTGATTTGTTTTTCTTTTCTTGATTTTCGGTTATCCTTATTTTTCTTTTATTTATTTCTTAATCTTTAACTTTGTTGGATTTTGTGGGTGTAATCCACTGAAAATCCTCACGAGACAAAACTCGTCCTCTAGGGGTAATTTAGGGGTTTAACGGCTTGTTGCACATGCTAAGTGAAACCGTGTGTCACGTCCCACTGTTCCAAATAAGAGTACATGACATGATCGGCAACCTGTACACGTCGGGTAGAATGTCCCAACGTATACACATTAAGCCTACTGTAGATCTGTACAAGTTTTCTTATATGGTAACAACACTGCTGATATATATATTTGTAACAAGAGAACAAGAGTACATAACACAGTTAATACAGTACCAAAAGTACAGTACAGTACACCAGAGTCCATCAACAATAATTATACAGTACTAAAAACAGAAAAACATATGTACAACGATACAACATACTGAAAGCCAAAAAGAGACGTCCAGGTTACGAACCGTCCTACAGTCGCTCAGACAAACTGTCCAGGTACTCCACGTCCTCCTCTGAGGGTGTAACCACGGACTCTATATCTGGGCAAGCAAACCCAGGGTCTCAGATGCGACCGAGCAAGTGTGCAAAGGAAAAAGAAATGAGCGGAGGGTTACACCGTGATTCCTACGAAAGTGAGTTAGGATAGTCTAATTTTTCTATTTGTTTGTTTTTTATTTTCTTTTTATTAGTTTTGCTCGAGTACTAGTAAAAGATAGGTGTGGGGGTATTTGATTGACATAAATTTATACTATTTTATTACTCTCATTTATCTATATCTTTGTATATAAATAATACTATTCGAGTATTTTTAGTGGTTTTGCAGTATAAGTTTCCCTAAAGGAGAAAAGACTGAAATTCAGCATTTTAGAAGAGTGGCGAAGCCAAAAAAAAGAGCATTAATAGAAGACTTGATATTGCCAGGACTCCACTACGGCTATTGAAGATCACATGCAAGAAAGCTACAACTAAATCAAAGAAGTTGAAATCCAATAGGAGCTGAGAAGCAGTTTCACAAAGTTCAGGGCTTAAATGCAAATTATGGCTGAAATTTTAATTTGTAAATTGTTATTCTCTTTTATGTGTAAAGTTGTATTTGTGGTAGACCTTACATGTAAAATACCCAAACCCTAGGCTATAAATATACATGTAAAGGCTAGGGTTTGGGGCCCTGGATTTTGGCCATTTTCTTTTCCCTTAGTTTTTAATTTTACGTTCGACTGCATCTCTTTCTTTGGCTCTGAGTTTTGATTTTTTTTTTATTTTCCTTTTCGATTCCTTTAACTATCCTTCAATCAGCGCCTACCTGGGTGGCCTCGTTTCGCGTGTAAGTGGGGGCAATCTGACCGGGTTTCTCCATTGTATAGCGTGCGTGTATGTGACAGAGAGACCAATCTCGTGTTGCATGCGAGCAACAACATTGATCCACAATTTTGTTCCTGTAGCGCACAAAGGGACGGCTTCTTGGTTGTGTGCGCAAACGAGTAGAGAAGAAGAGGAACAACATGGGAAGTGGGGTCCACAATCCCTCTCTCCCTTTCTTCTCTTCACTGTAGCACAAGTGAATGGTATTTTTCTTGGTGGGGTCCACTTGATTGCAATTGTTTGAGGGTTCATTTCTTTTGCTTGGCTGCAAATTTCTGCAAAGAAGGCATGAAGCCTTCTTCACATGCGCGAGTTGTTCTAGCGGGGTGGGGTCCACTACCTTCTTCATTTGTTCATTGGCCGCAGCCATCCGTGTGCGAGAGGTAAGTGGTTATAGTTTAATTAATGAGTAATTAATTTAATTTAGTTTATTAATTGTGCTAGCTATTAACTACGGTTTTCTTAATTTACACGGATTAATTTAGTTAGTTAAGCACATACTTATATTATTTCTTTATTTATTAGATTATTTTGTTTTTAAGTGCACCATGAGTAACTAAATCATTACAAGTGTCTAGGGTAGATGAACCTAGGCTAGATTTATCTTGTGATCATCTGTTAGATCTCCAATTTAGGGTTGTGCACACTGATTGACCTACCACTTTTAGGAGATTATTTTCTAGAACAACTGAGTATTTGACAGGCTATGTATCGCGGGTTAATGGTCCATGCTTAGGGTTTTGTTGCCTTTATGCTATTTGTTTAATTTAGTTAATTTACCTTTGATGGATCATGTAACTGGATAATACCTTGTGCTTAGATCTAGTGTTCAGAATTAATGTGCCTACTAGAAGTAGAAATTTAGTAAGTGACACCGGTTTGGAGACCGAAATTGATCACTCGATTCTAGTTTAGGGGATTCGATCCTAAGTGCTTGACTTTTCTAAATTAACATAAAGTTCAAAACAAAACTCCCACAAAACCTTTGATCAATTCGTCTAAAGTGCTGAAACCAAAAGAACCACATGTCCCTGTGGACCGACCCTCAAGTGCTACATCGAACAACCGTGCACTTGCGGTAATTTTAAATCGAGGAGCGAAATCTCCCCATCAAAGACCCAGTAGATTTTGTTGAAAATAAATGGATAGAGAGAAGATTAACGGATGAGATGAAGCAATCATATTTGGGGATGAGGAGAAAATTCAAGTAAATTCGGAGTTTTAAATCAATTTAAACTCGAATTCACACCGTATACATTTTAGTATTTTAATCATAACGTTTGCTACCGAAACTCAAATATGATAATTGAAGATGATCCAGAAAGAAGATTTTAAAGGGCTAGAACTCTTATATTGATCACCGTTTCGAATTCTGTCATTTGATAAGTAATTTCAGCAATCAACACGCCAACAAGCTGCAGATCAGAATTCTGGATAAATCAAATCAAGTTTGGAGATAAGCGAAGAATTCAAATTCAGAAATATCTTTCTCCCCAAGTGAAGAGAACAGATATTATTTTAAATCTAGAGTTCAAATTTAAATTCTGAATATATGTCTCTTGATGGATGACAACGTTTATCAGGAGTCTATCCACTACTTCTACTATAAATAGAGAGGTCGAGCATCGGGAAAATCTCTCATCTCATATGATGAGGCTGAGAAGCAATTGAGGAAAAAGTTGTAAGTTGTAATGTGAGTTTGGGATCAAGAGTTTGTAGTAACGATTATTCAATAAAAATCAGTCTTTCTTCAATACAAATCTTGCAGCGTTTCAGTCTAAGTTTTCTTTACTTCTTTCTTTTATTTTTGTGATGCAAATTTTTTTCTTTTCTTTGCATGTTTTATAAACTCATCAACAATCTCATGTATGCTTACTCTTATTTTCTTTTGTTAGTTTTTTTGTCTTCAACATAAATCAGAGGAGGAAGACATTAAAGCTACATCAAGGGACAAGTGACCGAGTTTCATCCTCCTCTTCCCTTCATCTCAATCTCTTAATTTCTTTTTCATCACCTTAGTTATTTAATCTTCGCAAAAGTTTAGTATTCATTTTTTTATTTTTTTGTTTTCTTCATATTTTAATCTTTATTTTTTTAAAATAAAATTTCAACCTTCATCCAAGAATTTCTTAACTACATTAAGATAAAAGTTAGATTTTTAATAACTAGGATTTAACAAGTCTATGTGGATTCGACCCCTAACTTGCCACTATTGCTAAAACGATTTTAGCAAGTTTAGGTTTTTATAATTTGTATGTGATTGAACAATGATATAGTTTTTCATGAACTTCAAATCGCGAACAAGAGTGTGAGAGAGAGGAGCTAGAGAGAGAAAGAAAGCAAGAGTGAGGAAGAAGAAGATCAAGAGAGAGGGGTGATGAGCGATTTTTCTCTCATTTTCACCTTATAAATTTTGTAAACAAATTTTTCATGAAGCCATCTAGCAAACCCTAGTTCTCATGTCACCCCATGTTTCACCGCCATATTCTTGATCAAGCCACTTCATTTCTCCACTAACTTTTGCCTCATGGTTATTAATTTGAAATAATAGTGGAGTATAATACATGATAGGATATAAATTCTTGTATTCAATTATTGTATACAACCACACGCGCGCACGTGCAAAATCACCCATTAAGTATACACATCCTCTTGTGCATATAATTAAGTTAGAGATTATTAATTAGCTATCACAATTAATCACACTAAGATTATAATCACAAAGATCACCGCATTAACTATAATATCATGAATAAAAAATCAAAAATTAGAGCACTAATCCATGGTAAAAAAATTTATGCATTACACTAGGTGTTGGTGTATAGGTCAGGAGCGTGAATTAAGACTGATAAAGGAGGAATCAGTCTAAATCTCATTCCAAAGGGTTGAAGAAAGAATTATATCTAGATGATATTAGGCATGAAAATAAGTAGTTTCAATCTAATTCTATACAGGATTGGATCTAGTACGTTTTACCTCGAAAGAAGTAAAAGAAGAGAAAAACGACCAATATCAATTCAAAAATTCTTGTGTTATTCATTTGTCTTTTGTTTTCCAGTACCCTAGGAGTAAGAGGCCACAATAGCCGTATACAATAGAGCCCCTCTAAATTAATATTTTTGGGATCCACCCTTGAGTATTAATTTAGAAGAGTTATTAATTTGAAGGATTTTATCTTATAAATTGTTATTTTGTATTAGAAAATATGTCTGTTTAATGTTTCATGTCCTTCAAACTCCTCCAACTGCTCTATTGTATTTAACTCTTTAAAAATCCTACTTTGATCGGTAATCCTTAAAAGTCTCCTTTTAAATATATCTTAGCAAAAATAAAGTTTAAAATGCTAAATTTAATTGAAACTTTTGACTAAATAAGAAGGTGATCACAATAACTTCTTGAGGACAATTCAAAAGATGAAGGATGAAGTCAAAAATATCAAACATAGTAGCCTTGTGTAAACTAGCATCTTAAAGTATTTTTCTAATTCTTGAATATTGTATGCAATATATTTTATACTTTTATTAAATTATTAATTTATTCGACAGTCAGAATCAAAATTTTACAGTAGGTTTCAAAATAAATTATTAATTATTACGGTAAAGGAGTTTATTAGTTTTTTACATTGGTCCGAGTCGACACCGAGATTTTCTATTAAATTAGAGAGGTTATTAATTTAGAGAAGATTAATTTACAGGGGTTCTATTGTATTAGATATTTTCCTTTGTTTTCAGGGACGGACCCACTGGTTGGCTTTTTTTGTAGCCCGGCCTTTTTTTTTTCCATATATTGCCTTATACTCCTTTTCTTTTTCATATATTGCCTTAAACCTTTTTTATTTTGGTTCTCTTTTAGCAAATTTATTTCTACTTCTACTCCTGATTTAGTGGAAAATATTGTTTTATTCTTTTGACAAATTCATCTAATCATAAGCATAAGTGATAAAAAGTTGCAGCCTACCCTAAAATTTATTCCAAGTTTCGCGTCTGTTTGTTTTCCTATTTTACGTCTATGTCGACAATAATGCACCCTACTGATTTATCTTGATACAATTTCCTGTCCTCGAATTAATTTATTTTTCTCCGTATGTATTTTGATTCTTTTATAATGTTTGTGTTATTCAGTTTTCTACATGCAGCCATGCAAGTTACTGTAAGCTTGTTTCATCATCTACTCAGAGTCTGATTGCATAAAAGCGCCAGCGTATAAGCGAAAACAAACAGTACTTGCATACAGACAATCATTAATGTTGTCAAAATTAACTCTTATCGTTCATGGCAAACTTTTGTTTTGTTCTCGAGTTCCGTGTGAAAAGCTAGAATAACTGGCTGCTATCCTTCAACACAAGACACCAAGAAATGATACAGAGCTCTCATTAAGTTTTTCTAAGCACTCTATTGATTTTTTCCAGTAATTAATTTTACCAACAAATTAATTAAAGCATGCTGAAACTCTCTCTCTCTCTATCTAGTCTAAATCTTTCTAATAGTGAGACAACATATGAAGAGCTTTACATAAGACTTGCATTACCTCTCGAAGGAACCTTGCCATCAGTGGCAGGAAACAAAGAGCTCCTGTGCCAGTGGTTAAAGTCTAAGATTGGCAACATGAGAAGAAAAGACTCAAACAGGAATTGACTTTCACAGGACCTACAAGCAAGCCAAGAAAAACCCACTGGTGTTCTCGTAAAGCTTTTTAACTGAGAATGGGAACATGTTTGTTGGACTTTAGCTTTAGCTACACACAGTAGCTACATGCTCTGGCCTGTGTTTTTTACCAGGCATGTGAACCAAAAGGGACAGTCCAAGAAGAGCAGGAGCAATTGACAGATTGTCTGGAACCACTTGCTGTTATCCTCACTTCTACTTGGATCCAATAATAGTGAGAAATCTCGGTATCCGTATTGGTATCGGTCCAAGAATTTTAGTGTATATCAGAATCAATAATATCAGTTGTCTCAGCTCATCGTATCGACAATGTCAAGTACCATTTCAGTTATGTCAGATCAATATCAAATTAAAATATCAGTACTGAGCGATAACTAAGACTGGAATAAATATTTGAGCTGGAAATTTTGTGAGGGAAGTTGGTTGAGAATTTGTTCAGCTCGCAGCCTCTTTGATTTCCTTGAATTGCTCTCTTTTTCTTTTTTTGCTTTGCTCTCTTTCAATGAAGTATGGAGAATAAATTAAAGTAGCTCACAGAGATTAATTAGACTTTAACTATTTATTGACAATCAGACCACATTCAACCAACAAACAATTTTTTTTTTACGTATTATCTCCATGCATTTCTGCCAGTTACTATGCAGTATAAATTGAAGAGCAACTTTGAGGCTAGCTCCTCAATCTATAGTGTGAAAATGAAGAAAATCCCAGCTCTCTCCCTTCTCATTGCTGCTCTGTTCCTGATATCTGATCTCGCTGAGGCCGCCGGCGGCACCTGGAACCTCCTGCAGGCGAGCGCCGGCGTCTCGGCAATGCACATGCAGCTCCTCCACAACGACCGTGTCGTGATCTTCGACCGCACCGATTTCGGCCAATCCAATCTCTCTCTCCCCAACGGCAAGTGCCGGAACGACCCCAACGAGCAGGCGTTAAAAGTCGACTGCACGGCGCACTCCATCGAGTATAATGTCGCGACCAATGCATTCCGACCCCTCATGATTCTCACCGACACTTGGTGCTCTTCTGGCACCGTCTCGCCCGACGGCGTCCTCATCCAGACCGGAGGGTTCAACGACGGGGACCGTGCCGTCCGCAAATTCACCCCGTGCGACGACGACAGCTGCGACTGGGACGAGATCAACCCCGGCCTCGCCGTTCGACGATGGTACGCCACCAACCAAATCCTCCCCGATGGCCGAGCCATCGTCATTGGGGGAAGGAGACAGTTCAACTATGAATTCTATCCAAAAAAAGATGCGTCCAATTCTGGACCTATCAGTCTGCCGCTGCTTCGACAGACACGCGATCCAGAGGAGAACAATCTCTACCCTTTCGTCCATCTCAATGTGGACGGCAATCTCTTCATCTTCTCCAACAACCGCGCCATTCTCTTCGACTACACGAAGAACATCATAGTGAGAAACTACACGGTGATGCCGGACGGCGACCCTCGGAACTATCCGAGCTCGGGCTCGTCGGTCCTCCTCCCGCTGAACTTGAACGCCGAGAAGCTGGAAGCTGAGGTAATGGTCTGCGGAGGAGCGCCGAAAGGGTCGTACAACTATGCACAGATGAACAACACTTATTTCGGAGCGCTGACTTCGTGCGGGAGGATTAAGATCACTGATAAGTCACCATCGTGGACGACGGAGCTGATGCCGATGGGGAGGGTGATGGGCGACATGGTGCTGCTGCCAACTGGGCAGGTGCTCATCATCAATGGCGCTGGCGCTGGGACTGCAGGCTGGGAAAATGGCAGGGACCCAGTGCTCAGCCCCGTGCTCTACAGCCCTGGTGCCGCGGTTGGCGCACGGTTTCAAGTCCAACAACCATCGAAAACCCCAAGGCTGTACCATTCTACCGCCGTGTTGCTTCGCGATGGTCGGGTCCTCGTCGCCGGCAGCAATCCCCACATTTACTACAATTTCTCCGGAGTTAAGTATCCGACCGATCTTAGCCTGGAGGCATTCTCGCCGGACTACTTAGACTCCGGCTCGTCGAACTATCGACCGAAGATTGTGCCATCAACATTGCCGTTGGAGCTGAGCTATGGGAAGGAGTTCACCCTGAAATTTACAGTGGAGAAGCTGAGTAATGTTGTATCAGTCACAATGATAGCGCCGCCGTTCACGACTCACTCGTTCTCCATGAATCAGAGATTGCTCGTTCTGAGCAGCTCGAAGTTATCCTCCTCTTCCTCAGGCTATGAGATGGAAGTGACGGCGCCGGCCGCCGGCGTCTTGGCACCGGCCGGGTACTACATGATGTTCGTTGTTAATGATGGCATCCCCAGTGAAGGCATCTGGGTTCACATACAATGAGTCAGCCAAATGACTAACACTGTTAATTACCATTGACTGTGCCGATGAAAGAAGACAATTAGTAAAGTTAATTAAAGATGCAACTGTGCAGAATACATCACATGCAAGCGTTTGCGACTTTTTTCTTGTGTCGCATCTCTTGAACGTTTTTCTATGTTTGTATGGTGGGAGAGCTCTCTTTTCCAGCTGGAAAGAATTTATTTTGTTCTCACGCAGATTTGTTGTTAAGGGGTTGTGTGTTTCAAAGAAGGTAAAATGGTTCTTTAGGCTCCTGCTGTGAAACTTTCATGTGAGAAAGTCTCCATAATTTGCAACGAAGTGAAAAAAATCACTTGACTAAATTGGTTGCGTGTGCATGCCCCTATACCCATCACATTGCACATTTTATTTCCATAGTACCTCTATTCCTTTTACTTAGCTGGCTCTATATGATGTGTTGTCATTTTTGCTGTTTTGTTCTTTTCAGGGAAGATGAGATTGATAACTAGGGGCGGCTCAATTTCTAGGGAGACCTTAGGCGAAAATTTCAAATGGGCCCTTTTAAAATATACTTTAAAAAGTAATTAATATTAACTAATATTTTTTTTAATTAATATTTTATTGAAAAATAATTCTTCTTGCTTTTTAAGATGCAAAATTTTTAATTAAGTTTTTATATTCAAGTTTTGCTAATGTATCTTTTTCTATAGAGTAGTTACACCTGCCGTCAGTCTGAGGTCTGGGCGACGGGGGCGGTGAAGAGCGAGGCTGCACACAGAGAGAGTTTTAATTTTGAAAAATTCTCTAATTATAATTAAATAGTTAGGTAGAGTGGAAAAGAGGAAGTGGAAGAGACTCCTCTTTAATTATAATTAAATAGTATAGGCAGTGGAGGATATTAGCTTGAGAAAGTGGAAGAAACTCATGCTTTTCCTGTTAATATAAAAAATGAAGAGGGAAAAAAAAATCAAAAAAGCGTGGATGACAGGATTCAAACTCGCGCAGACAAAGCCCACACAATTTCTAGTCATGTCCGATAACCACTCCAGAACGCCCACTTGAACAAACAAAAAATATTTTCTATATTTTATATTTCTTATTTTAGTTAAATATTAATTTACACTATAATTTTGGAGGCCACATTATATTTGGGGCCCTAGGCGACTGCCTCATTTGCCTAGAGTTTTTGCCACCCCTGTTGATAACAACAGCATGAAGACTATATTTTTATCCACTCTTTTATATTTCTGTCCATCTCATGTTGGTCATTTTTTCTACATTGATAAATTTTTTTACGGAGATAATTTTTTTTAGAATGTTTATTATAAACTAGTTCAATAATTTATTTTGTTTAATATTCTATCCACCTTCTTAAAATATTTGTCCACTTTTTAAAATATTTTGTCCACCTTGTCAAATATGTTGGATATTATTTTATTTTGATAAAATATAACTATTTTTCAGTTTATGGCCCATTAGAAATTTAAAAGGAAAAAAACCCACTAATAGTTATTTTTCCTAAAATGTGGGATACAGTTTGTGGAGTTACGACTACCCCATCTTATTCTTATTTATATATTCTTTTTGATGGGAAAAGGACATATCAAGTGAAAATTTATTTGTAAGAGATAAGGGTCTCTAATTTATAAGAAAGTCTATGGGATCCATCTTTTCATAGAAGTAAAGTTTTGCATAGACTAGCCAACAAATCCCAAAATTCTAGTGTTCTTTATTTTATTACAGCAAGAATTTGAATTTGATTGATATGGCTGGAGGTACGATCTATTCCTTCCACTCTTAAGTTTTTATATAATCAATCTATTTTTGAAAATTGCTAACATTTGGTATCAGAGCAATATCTCTAATTTAGCAATCAGTTCAATCTTGCTTATCTTGTAAAAATATAATTTAATCTTCTGATTATTTAAATGTTAATAAGAGTCTTGATTTATTTGATCTTTATCTCTTGTTTAATTGAAAGGATTTGAATTTCTTTCTTTCATGGTTGAATTTATCTCTATTTTTAAACATGCATGATAAGATAAAATAGAGTTAAAATAAAAAAATAGAAAGATAAAATTCTATTTCTTTCTGGTTAGTACTCGGTACAGATTTTATGCGCTTAGAGTTATTACATGGAGTCGACTGAAAATTTTGTATAATGCAAAATAAAATTTGTTGTCTCTTTACTAGATAACATATTCTAATAGTATGCTGGTTGGATTTTATCTCATTAATTATTAGAGAATAAAAATAAATCCAATCATTAGTATGTTGGAATCTGGATTCTCTTTTATATTAGAATCCTTGATAAAATAGAAACTTAATTTTGTTTTGATTCTGGCTTATGTTAATATTTCAATGACTTCATGCAAATGCAATGTACATTCTTTGACTATCCTGAAAAATAAAATCTGAATCTAGAGACTTTTCTGCAGTTCTACAAAAATTTAGTATCTACAATATTAGTCCAAATTAAATTTAGGATCTTTTATGCAAGTGAGAATTGACAGAATCAGTTCAGAAACTGTAATATTACAATTTATGGGTTGTTTATAATGAGATCCTAAAGTAATATTTATCTATTTGAAAAAATTTGCTATTTAATTCTCATATTTATCTATTTGAGATAAACTGAATTTTTGAATGTTATGAACAACATGTATGATTTAAGTTCTTCTTTGTAAGTAGTATTTGGATTTACTACTTATACATGATTGACATTACCTTTAGTCAAATTTGATGTCATATTAAAGTAACATTTGACTAATTTAAGTAATTGCCACAACATTCTTGATTATGATGATGTTAAATGACAAAAAAATAATTTTGGTCACATACATTTATGACATCAACAATTGTAATTAAAGATGAAGATATAGTAATTAACCCCACATGACGATTATTATATTTGTGTTTAATTAGAATGAGATAGTGAACTATGGTTTAAAAAATTTCTAGTTGCCCATAGGTCTAGAAATTTATGTATGAAAAATAAAATGCTAGTCCCATTATAAAGTAATCATTATAAAAAAATATTGTCTGTCATAATCTATGCCCACAGGAAAGATTGTGATGACGTGTTGATTTTTTGTTTGGATTAATTTACATGGATAAAATTTTCATTTTTACTTCATTGCATATTTAGTAAACTTTGTTATTTATTTGCAAGCTTAAGAAATCTGTATATGAACTAAAATATGCTTCTCGCCAATGGTATCTAAAGTTTCATAATGTTATTTCTTCATTTGGTTTCATGAAGAATGTTATGGATCAGTTTATATACTATAAGGTCAGTGGGAGCAAAATGATTTTCTTAGTTCCGTATATGAATGATATTTGCTTGCTTCAAGTGATTTGGGCTTGCTTCATGAAGTGAAGTGATTTCTCTACAACAGTTTGATATGAAAGATATATGTGAAGTCTCTTATGCTATTGGCATAAAGATTGACAGAGGCAGATCTCAAGAAATATTAGGATTGTCTCAATAAACCTATATCAATAAAATTCTTGAGAGATTTCGTATGAAAGATTATTCACCTGGTGTAGCACCAATTATTAAAGGTGACAAATTTGACTTGAACTAATGCCCAAATAATTATTTGGTTAAGGAGTTTTATTTCAGGGCTCTAGATTATTGACTCAATTTCTAAGCCATTGAAGATTTACTGTGACAACTCTGCTGCAGTGTTTTTATTAAGAATAATAAAAGTAGAAGTCGCAGTAGACACATCGACATAAAGTATTTAAAACTTCAGGAATATATGAAGTCAAACAAGGTGGTTATTGATCATATCAGCACGAGATTGATGATTGTGGATCCTTTGACGAAAAGATTGCCACCAAAAGACTTATAAGGAATATGTTGAGCATATGAGACTCAATTCTATTTTGTAATTGAGATACTTTTTATGTTTGTATTGTTTTTGGTCGATATGAAAACTCTAGTTGATTCAAATTTGTCTTCTCATTGACTATTTGTATACATAAAGTTGAGAGAATGACAATATGCATATTTGAATATTAATAAGACCCTGAATGAGCATTTGGAAGCTCATTCATAAAGAGATGACCCACATATTGTTCTTATTCAAATTAGAAAGTTACATTGTAATACATGAAATCTAATACTTGATCTTAGAGGACTTGCCGCCATGATTCATATCATTTAAACTCTTTTTCTTGAGTATAAGGATATAGGAAAAAATTTTGTTCATGTATTAATTTTACTTTAATACATGTTAAGTAATCTATGAACCAAGTGGGAGAATGTTGGATATTATTTTATTTTGATAAAATATAACTATTTTTCAGTTTTATGGCCCATAAGAAGTTTAAAAGAAAAAACTACTTGAGTTATTTTTCCTAAAATGTGGGATACAGTTTCTGGAGTTACAACTACCCATCTTACTCTTATTTATGTGTTCTTTTTTATGGAAAGAAGACATATCAAGAGAAAATTTTATTCTTAAGGGATAAGGGTCTCTAGTCTATAAGAAAGTTTATGAGATCCATCTTTTCATTAATATAAAGTTTTGAATAGACTAGCCAACGGGTCCCAAAATTCTGGTGTTCTTTATTTTATTACAATAAGAATTTGAATTTGATTGCTATGGCTGGAGGTACGATTTATTCCTTTCACTCTTACGTTTTTATATAATCAATCTATTTTTGAAAATTGCTAACAAAATATTCTGTCCACTTTCACTAATTATTTGTCCACTTATTCAAATATTTTGTCTACCTATTCTAAAATTTATAAACTTAGACAGAAATTGACAAAAGTGGAAAAAAAAAAAAAAGAGAAAAGATAGACAGAAATATAGAAAAATAGATAGAAGTTCAGTAAGGTTGATAGAACCCTATTTCATATTTAATTTTCAATTTTGTCCTTTTATCCTTTGCTCTTTTGTCCTTTTCATGGAACATGAGATTGATGACAATGACTTGGAAACTATATTTTTGTCCATTCTTTCATATTTATGCCCATCTCATGTTGAACATTTTTTTGCATTGATAAACTTTTTTCAAAGATAATTTTTAGAATGTTTGTTATAATCTAGTTCATCAACTTATTTTGTTTCATATTCAGTCCACTTTGTCTATCTTCTCAAAACATATATCCACCTTTTTTTAAATATTTTGTCCACTTTTACTAATTTTTGTCCACTTATTCTAATATTTTGTCTAGCTACTACATAAATTTATAAAATTAGACAGAAGTTGACAAAGATGGATAAAAAAGAAAGAAAAGATAAACAGCAATATAAAAAGTAAATAGAAGTTGAGTAAGGTTTATAGAAATCCTATTTTTTATTTAATTATTTTGTTCATTTTTTCTAATTTTTTGTCCACTTATTCTAATATTTTGTCTACCTACTCAAGAAATTTACAAAATTAAGATAGAAATTGAGGAAAGTAGATAAAAAGAATGAAAGACAGACAGAAATATTAAAACGTTGACAGAAGTTGAGTACGATTGACAGAAAAAGAGAAAATTGAAGAGAAAATTGTCTTTTGAGTCCCTGTGAAAATATGTTACTGTAAGAAAATCCCTAGAGCATTATAAAAACTTTTCTAAAGTAGGTAAACAAAATATAAGAATAAGTTGGCAAAATATTAGAGAAAGTGGACAGAATATTTGACAAGGTGGACAAAATATTTAAGAAAATGGACAATTATTTTGAGAAGGTGGACAAAAGTATGAAGAACGTGAGCAGAATATTAGAGGTGCACAAAATTTATAAGTTAAATATAAATAAATAAATATTTATATGTTATGAATAATTTTCTAATTATAAATAAATTGTTAATGGTAAATCTCTTGGGGGGGGGGGGAATTTATTGGGCATTTAACATCCCTTGAGGGTGGACAGAATATAGCATCATTCTAAAAAAATTTGACAGAAATATACCATCCTTATAAAAAAAAATCTCTCTGGAAAAAATTATCAATGCAAAAAAAATTATTCACCTTGAGGTGGACAGAAATTAGAAGAGAGTTGATAAAATAGAGCCTCCAAGCCGGCCCACACGCCTAACGCGTAACGAGCATTAAATGCTCGTCATGCTGGCCAATCAAATCACCTCAGATAATGCATCTAATCAAAGACAACATGGGTATTAAAAAAATTTGAGTGAGGGCAGGGACTTACACACACAACCAATTGGATCAAGGAACTTTTTACTTCGTTGCAAACTATGGAGACTTCTTACATGAAATTTTCACTGCAACGACCTAAAGACTATTTTCCCTTCAAAGAAAATGATATGAAAAGAGCTCATTTTCTCTTAATCTATATGACTCGTCATGGTGTATTTGGTTGCGGAAAATAAGTTGAACTTTTTTTTTTTTGTCTTTGAGCTGTTTTAATTTTTCTCTTCAAATAGAGAGAAAAATGCTCAGAAAACTAACAATGCCAGATTTTTCTTAAAATTTTTTGATTTTATCAGATTTTCAATTTGAAATTTTCTTGTCCAACAGGTCTTAAATAAAAATCATTTTAGCCGGTAGGTACTAGTAGTAAAGCTTAACAACAAATCACGAGCTTACAATATTTCTCTTTTGCAGGAGTTCAATGAGATAGCTGCCCTATTTACTCCTTTTTATCAACAACTAGATTGAACAGTGGTGATGTCAATAAATAAAAGCTAAAGTGAAGTACTTAAGGTGGTTCGCTGACAACGGGCCCACTCAGTTATGGCCAAGAGCCCATGTGGTGTAATTCGACGGGTAGCACGCGTGGGTCCCACGCAAACCAATTTTGTTAGGATATTAGCTATTAACTAATGCTTGATGATTGATTGAATAAATGACTGTCGGTAGACTGAGAGGAGATAACAGAACACATGCGAATCAAGACAATGTTCACGGGTGAAGAACACCCGTGAAGAAGTGAGTTTACGCTTTTTTTCCTTGTGGATTGCTCTGGTTGTTGTCGTTGATCCTCGCCGCACACTCTTAACATCCTCCGGCCACGTGTTTTCGGCACGTCGTTTCGAGTTCTCGCTCTACGATCTTTCACGGGGATTCACGTGGGATTTCTGGCTTTGAGTCGGAAGGAGCCACTCGTTGCTGTATCGTGATCACAAGATGTTTTTTAGTATAAATGTAAATGTAATAAGAATTTTAGTATAGACTTAAATAAAATATGACAAGATAAAAAAAAAAAAAAAAAAAAATTAATATTGCATTCACTCGCTGCTGTTGAACGAGGAGGCGAGTAAGCGAGAAGAGGGCTATCACCTTGGTTTGTTTTGCGAACATCGCTTGGTTGGCTGTTTGTTGGGCTGGAGTATGGCCTCTGCAATAATTAAATGTTTTAGATTTGGACTGCAACACGCCTTGACAAGATTTATAAGGGTCATGGACAGATCTGGGTTAGAAGTAAAACTAGGCCTTTTTTGTCAAAGGCCTGGCGTCAATTATTGGGCCAAGTTTGATAATTTGCCCCCAGTGTCATGCTCAAACAGTAATTAGTGATAGGGTTGCCTTTGACCTTGGGACTCCACTGCCTTGCCTATAGACCATTGCCATTGTTCTCGCCGGTCGCCGTTGTCGGTTATCATCGATACAACTGTCATCGTCGACGCTGCATCACTGTCATGTTGCCACCATTGTCGTTGTTGATGTTGCCATCACTACCACCTGTCTCTTATGGACTGACAGCCACCCGTAATGTTTTTGCCGTCAATTTCCGCCATCCTTCATTTCACCACCACCGTCGCGTATGCCATCATTACCACCTCCTCCACCATGACAACTGTCGTTGTCGATGCTGTCATTATAACTATACTGCATAGTCGTCATCACGACCCTCACCACCAACACCAGTTTATTTATTGAGATTATCCTCGCAATACAAAGTTAGTTTCGGAAAATATTCAACAATGTAAAATCTTTTAAATATACCAAACACAACAATAATTTTATTGGTTGGAATAATTCTACGTAAACTAACTGTGGTGGTGATTTTCCGCCACAAGTGATTGGACGGTCGATCCTCACCACAATCGACAGATGAAGTAGGGTAGAGCAAGTATTTAAAGTACAATCACAGAAAAGAGAGAGACAAGATTTTACGTAAAAATTCTTAATTGGGAAAAACCACGGGGAGGAGGATGAGCTTCACTATAATTCTCAGATGACAATAATTACAAGAATATGGGGATGTTTAAGGTTTAAAAGGTAAAGTATCAGAGTGTCAAGGAGTTATTCCAGAAGTCCTCCCTTCATTGGAGGAGGAGGTCTGCTTATACTTAGTGAGCTGTTGATATGGAGGAAGATGGTACGGCATGATCTTTGTAACTGCACGATTTGCACATGCAAATTTGTTGTAACGGTTGCGGTCAATGGTGCTAGTTTATTGGGATTACATGCATACAAATCTGTCACTGTTCATAACTACCCGCGTTGAGCAGCGTTACATATTATAAACATGGAAGATAATAAGATTGTGTAATGACGGTGAAGATCAGGGGTGAACTGTTGCTGGAGCTTCTTGGTTTGGAGCCAAAGTCTTCAGAACAGAGGAAGTCTCGGAGCGAAAAGGATCTCAAGGAGGTCGGGAATAACATAGACTTCGGAGGAGAGCTCTGATGTACCTCGGAGAGTTGAAAGGTGAGGGATATGTGTCGCCATCTTGGACGAGGTCAGATTTTGACCATTACAGTATCCCCCGCTCTTTCGCTTATCATAGCCTGCAGATGGAAAGTCAAAAGAGCAGAGTTGGTAGGAGACCTTTAATGCCTTAAGTTCAACTTGATGTTCGTAGGCAAATAAATGAGGATCGGGATCATAAATGCATATCTTCAGGATTTAATTGAGGTTGTACAACTGGCTATCAGCTGTCGCATCGGTCGGCTAGATCTCTCTAGGGTTAGATCATGTGTCTCTTCGAATCCAGAAGTCATTATGTGTAGGAGGTAGGGTTTCGTATTTTGACGGCGACTGTTGATCTTCTGCTGGTTCGGTTGACTGAAATATTGGGTCGTGGATAGACTTTTCGGGGATTAGAAATTTGAATTGGCGATGGTTTGACTTCTCTTCCATCTATACACCAGCTGAACAGCCGGGAGAATTACCCAGGGTGTAATTCCATCATGAGGCAGAGAGGGGATCACACATCTTTTTAACCAGGCCAACAGATAGCCAGCCAATAGAGCCTTCCGGGATATTGGTCTTTTAGCCTGGCGATAAAAGCTCAAGAAGGTATCCCCTCACTCGTATTCACCATCGTCCTCCAAAATAGCATCTTCATGTCCTCCCGCCTTCATGGCCTTGGCAATACGTTTGTCCTTCACCAGAGTCTGGAGATCTTCAAGAGGCCCGTCCACGACAGGGAATAGGTATTTAACCTAAGTCTTCAAACGTTTACATTTCCACGACTAGGATAGAAGTCGAGGCAGATGTATAAGTGGCACATCAGTTCTCTATACGTCTCGTACATGGCCGGCTCGTCCTTCTCCAGTTGCGCCAACTCCTTATCACAGGGAAAGTACTCCTCGTAAGGCTTGGAGCCCATAGAGAGATTGGAGACTTCTTACATATCATGAAACGCTATCCTCAACTCGCCGATTAGTGTGAAAAATGTGCCTGACGCCGGGCAGTACATTTTCAGGATGGCGTAGAACTTAGAGATACGGATATTTATCCCCAAATATGTGGCTCTAACAGCTTCATGAAGCCCCAATCGCTTCAGATTAGCGTCGAACGCACCAGCATGTACATGGTTAAACTGATTTACCATTGTTGCTTGAAGGCGCACACCCACCCTGACATCCGGAAGTCTGTAGCAGGACAATTACCCCGCTTTCACAAATTGATTCAAGAAGGTCAGGACCTTGGCAAGATTCTCCCCACGGGACATCATGCCAACGTTGCCCGGGCACAGACCAATGATACTGCGAGAAGGGCCACCCCTGGAGAAGCCACTCTGGGTCAGGATTCCTACGTGCACTGATTTCATGCACCAACTCACGCCCAATTTCATCATTCTTGGATTGTCACTGACTGGAAGAAAGCCAGAGGATAGTGGCGCTTGCTTTTGGAGACAATACCAATCTCTATCTAGGGTGTAAACCCATTATCCTCCCTGACAAGTAATTGTTGATTGGTATCTGGGGATGCGTCTCCAAAGATTAAAATTCGGCTTCCGGTAAATTGTTCGGTCTTCTCCCTTCAGTGTGGCAATAGAGATGTAACGCCCTGATCCCGCAGGTATGGGGACAATATAGCGACGTACATATGCAGGCGGGAGATACCCTCACATACGTACGCTAAGCCTCAGTACAGGAAATAGTCTCCATATATACAAGAGTTTCAGTATTAAATAAGTACAAGAATATCTGCAAAAGGAGTCAGTGATCAAGAGAGATATAGAAATATGGGGAAATAAGGAACTAAAGACTAAATAATAAAGATACCTATGAATGATATCGATGACGAGTCCTATGTGAATCCAATGAAATATCTGACAATACGATATCTGGATCTCCAACCTGGGCACGCAAACTCAGGGTGTCGTCAGAAAGCGACCTAGTGAGTGATAAAATGAAGGAGGCAGTAATATATACTATAGTACAGGCACGATAATAATCTATAATACATCTGTATCAGTGATACCATATAGTAGGCATTTAATAAGCAGTATAAATAAAAAAAGTCATATTTTAATACCATCACTACCTAACATGTTATCATCGGGTCATGTCTGCAGTAGTCTCCAGTTTTATAGAATAAATCATGTTGTATAGTGGTGACGTGATAGACATGAATATGAAGATGTGCAGCATGCAATATAATCATACTACTGTGTTATGTATATATTTACATAAAGCAGAATAGATACAATGCAGAGTATACATGTACATCAATAGTGTGACCACATGGAGTGTAACAAATATCAAGAAATGAAACAAGGTATACAGGTGACATGATAGTGGACAAAATATCAGGAAAAATAACAAATAGAAAGGGAGAATAAGATACATGTGTGAGCATGTCAGGTGATTTATACAATAATAACAATCAGTACCGCTTGGTATTTTAATCAATCTTTCCAGTGTCCCATACTACTGGCAGTTCATACTGGAGCCCGCACTCCAGTCGAACCCATCCGGACATGGCATACGTGTACCATTATACAAACGAGAGAGTGACCAAATAATAAGTATTCCTGACGTCACTATTATTTATATCGTTTTATTATGTTAACTGGAAACCCAATGGTCGAGGAGCTCCAGTCAGGTGGGTGTATCCCGTGCATATCTGGGACAACGGCCTTAAACAGACCCCTGACTGCTGAGACCAGGGCTACCCGCTAGGGCAGGAGCAAGAAACAATATAATACAAACGGTAGCCAGCCCTACCACGTTCCCTGCAGTGGGACTAACAATAGATCCAGACATCCACCCGACAAGACCTAGTCAACCGTCAAGTCTCCCCCATCCCCAAGTTAGATTCATTATATTTAAAGTATACTGCATAGCAAGAACAAGTATAATGCATGGTACATGTAACATGATAACATGACCTGAGCTATGTTGATAGCATATAACAAGATAACGGGAAACGGGAAATAATAGATGTGGGATTCTAGAGGTGGCCCCGTGGCTTGGATCCACGTGGCACTTAATTCCACACATCGCATATCAACAGCTCACATGTCCAGTAACGGGAATATCAATATCAGTAACGGGAAACAACCACATAACAGGAATATAGGAATATACATGCAACAAGAATACATGTAATATAAAGGGTGAACCATATGACAAGAATATAGAAACAATACATGCATGTATACCGGTGAATATCTGTAACAGTGATGTGTGAATATGATATAACGGTGTACCGAGCATCCATGTAACGATGATACAAATATATGAAATGACGGTGTACAGTGAATTGGTGTATCTATATATCAGTGGGACATGAATAAGAAAGTATTGTGGTACGTGTACTATCATATCCATATATCAGTGATTCATGAACATGCTATAATAGTGTCATATGTATCAGTGTCTGAGTAACAGTGATACTTGTACATGGAATAAAAGTGTAATGTCCAATGTACTAGAATATTCATGGAACGATAATACGAGTGCATGTAGTAATGGTGTCCAGTGTTAGTCAAGTAACGGTGGTCATACCATAGAATCGAGTATTAAATCAAGATCACAAATTGTAATATTTATCTATTTTAATTATCAATTTATTTGCTAATTTACATATTAAAATTATTAACTTTTGAATATCGATAATTAGACAATCATCCATTTATATAATAAATCAAGTAACAACATAAAGTATGATTATGTTATCTGTTATATTTAAAGAACAATCATGTATGTTTAATTACAGGGATTTACCAATATCAAGATTTATTAAATGAAGCAGTCAACCAATTTATTAAACACAATAAAATATAATTTATAAAAGAAAAGTACTCACAACACTGGCCATGGGAAGGTAGCTCTCTTTTTCACGATCGCAACGGTTTCAGGATGTCCAAATTGGACTCCAGATGCTCCAGATATCGCCCGAACGCTAGAAACCATATAAAAAGGGTTAAATATGTAATAAAAATATATCAATTGCAAATAGTATAAATTATGAGTGATTTTCTGTAATATTATCTTTATTGGGTTTTGGATGCAGGTTTGGTAAGATAACGGGTCCGGTTTGGATCTGATAACCCAAACCCATAACTTAAGTATAAAGGGTTATCGGGTTATAGGGCTAACGGTTTGGATCTAATAGGTAATCGGGTTGATACCCAATGTGAGAGAGAGAGAGAGAATGAGAGAGAAAAGAGGGAGGGCAGGGGAGAGGCCAGCGGCGCTGGCCGCTGGCAAGCGGCGGCGGCTGCCCAGCAGCGGTGGCGGTCGACTGCATTCGGCGACGGCGCCAGGCCGCCGCCGGCAGTCTGGGCCCGCGCACAGGGAAGAGAGAATGAGAGAGAGAGAGAGAAGAAGAAGAGAAGAATAACATGAGGAGAAGAAGAAGGAGTGGCGCCCAGACTGGTGGCGCCTGGCCGGGGGCGCAGTGGCCCGCGGCCACCGGCCGTCTGGCCGCAGGCACGGGTCACGCTCGCCCCCTAGCCTGGAACAGTGGGAGGGGGAGAGAGAGAGAGAGAGAGAGTGAGAAAGATAGGAAAGAGAGAGAGTGTTAGGGTGGGAGAGTTGAGAGTAAGAGAGAGAGTGAGGAGAGAGGGGGGTTTTATTTAGAGGAGAGAGAAAGAGAGGTGGTGGATGGGTTTAGGCGGTGGAGTAATGGCGGTAGGGGAGAAGTTTGGAAGAAATGAGAAGATAAGAAAGAGTATATAAAAAATAATATTTTATTATATTTTATTGGGCCGATATTGGACTAGCTCCGAACGGTTCCCAAAAATTACATAAAATAGAGAATATTATACTGAGGAGTAATATGAAATCGGAATCTAAAAATATTATCCGGTTTATAAGTTAAAAATCTTGGAACATATCGTTGATACTGGGCGACATCGGTGTAGCCCGATTTTTGATAAATTCAGAAAAATCTTCAAAAATATCATAACATAAAGAATATGGTTCTAAGACACAAAGTGAAAGCAGTTTCCTAAAATGTAACTCCATTTATGAATTAAAAATCGTAGAACCGATTATCGGTATCGGTCGACACCGACTACAGAGATTTTCCAAAATAATCCAGGAAATTTCCAGAAAATTTTGAAAAATCTAAAATATTGAAAAATAATATCTGACATTGAAATCAGCTCAATCTAACTAGCAAAAAGATTAAATCAATTTTGTACGCCGTATTGAGTACTCATACTGTGATACGTACATCAGGGAGCAGGGGGTTACATTTCTCCACACCTTACAAAAAAATTCGTCCTTAAAATTTCAATTCAGGTGGGAGAACAATAGGTACATCCCCAAAGTCTAAATGTTATGGGCACAATACGCTTCCACTGCGCACTCTGATAATTATAATGAACTCGGAGGTGGAGAATTATGTTGACACTCGAAAAAGATGGACTCCCGCATTCATTTTCAGCCGATCTGAACAACGTCTAACTTATTGACATCTGTAAAAGATAAGTCAAAGACAAGCTGATGACCAGAGGTAAGGCAGCAACATGGACATTACTAATCCAATAAAGCAGATAGTAAGTCAAAGTTGCTTTGATGAAGATCTAAGCAGGCCTAGAGACACTAAGTCTCACATGAGCCCAAGGGATGAGCAATCGCACGAGTTGCTAAGTTTGCTTAGCTCCACAAGAATTCCATCATAGCTCTGCCATGGGCTAACTTATAGCTTCGCCTTGGAGTTTTTTCATAACTCCGCAGAAAGCTAGCTAACAGTTTCGCTAGACACTCTGCGGATCCACAAAAGGCCAACTTATAGCTTCGTTGAGAGCTTACTCCTAGCTTCGCCAGAAGCTTCCTTTAGCTCCGCTACGAGCTTATTGGATTAGCCCCGCTGCGGGTCTTTTATGGTCACCTTTGACCAATTAAATCTCCAGATGAGATCATTGTAATTGAAATCGAATTTGGCAGTTGCTTGCCATGATCTTTTGACTCTCCCAATCAGGTGAGAAGATCAGGGAGATCTCTCAATTAACTGAAGAGGATCAAGGGAGTATCCCTCATTTAGCGAAGCAGGTCAAGGGATTAGCCCTACATGCTATTTCTAGCTTAGCAGAAGCTGTTTCTAGCCTCGCAGCGAGGCTACTTTCTGGATACAAAACAGATTGACTCAATCTGTTTCCAGATTTTCAGGGCAATTATACCCATGTTCTCCTTATAAATAGCCTATCGAGGAGAGACAGGCAAGAATGGAGGGAGAGGAGATTGGCTCGAGAAGCAGAATCCCTAGCAAAAGGGCTCTACCGATCTTTTGTTCTCCGATTCCCCGAACCAAGCAAGAAGGGAGTCCTATTAGGAGACAGTTCGATCATCTAATCGATCGCATCGTCAAAGGGATAAAGTGATCGCGCGCTGATCAGATTCCTACCGGCACATTTTCTTAGAAATCTCAGAGGAGATCTACTTGTAAATTTTTTTTTGCTTTCTGTAAAGAAATACTTGTAATTTCGCTCCTCGAACAGTTTTTGTAAGTTTTCCCTTACCCAAATTAATGGAAAACAAGATGGCGACTCTGCTGGGAAAATCAGTCTTCTGGCGCAACAAGGAGACAGTGTCGCAATGTGAAGGTCAGAATCCTGAGCCTGTTACTTTCGAAAACTTGGTCATTCATTTTGACCAAGGAAATTTGAAGAGCTGCTCTCTGAAGGTAGTCCAGTGCTCCACACACGGAAGCATAGGAAGGTCTCAGTGGCTAAGGTTTCAGAGCAGAAACTAGCCATAGCCAGGCAAGTAACCGAACGGGCCTCCTCCCAACTCCTCTCAGCTCGTGCGAGGCTAGCCAGGTTCCCTGCGAACCTAAATCTCCTCTTCCAAAGCAGATGTGGAGGCCAAAATAGAAAGCTCCGTGTGAAGCTTCAGGCGCAGCTACACCACAGGCTCTTCCTATCACGCGAAGACAAAGGCAAGATGCCTGCCTGCTTCGCCAAGACTATCAGCTGCGA